>CAOGCB010062461.1:0-55358 GCA_948266635.1 Cnidoscolus chayamansa
TTTTTTCTTAAATTAAAAGAATTACTTGTTATTATTAATTTATGTAAAAATAATAATAAAAAGGGAATAATTTCAATTAATGATTTTATTATAAACCTATCAATTTTAGTGAGTTGTTAATATAATAAATGTGCGACCTCAGCAGTTGGTTGGTGAGAGCTGTCTGTCACAGTAACTTCACATTCATAATATATATATATATATAAGAAAAAAAGAAAAAGAAACAGAAACCTGTAATAGAAAAGAAAGGAGAAGACAGCAAAGCTTGGAAAGAGTCACAGAGGATGAGTGAATGTGGGGATTGATCCCACTTGCATCTTTTTCCCTTTTGGACCTTCCCATATATATATATATATATATATTTTATTTTAATTAAATAATGCCACCTCAGCCGACATTAATATATGCAAATATATAAAAAAGAAAGGTTTATTATTCAGTTACTTTTTATGCTTCCTTTAATTTGATGAAGAAAGTTTGATTAATTCAAGAATTGCAATTTGCAAATACCCAAAAAGCCTAAAGAACAGGTTGTGGAATCCAAGATAATATATATATACACGACAAGAGGCTTCAAGCTTAAATAATGATGGACAACAACAAGGCACCAAGAACAAGCTAGCTGTTCAAACCCCAATTAAATCTCTCACTTAGCATGTATAATTATTATTATTTTTAAGAAATAGGCATGAGTGAAAGAAAAGATCATATGGGGTGGTGATGATGATGATAATAATTTGATGAAGATACTTATTACTATGAGTATAACTACAGATCATTCATAATCTCTTAAGACAACATATGATTATTACAAGCTCAAGCTCTGAGTTATAGCTATTAACTAAACACCTACTGATCTCACCAACTATGAAATCCTTTCATTAGATCGACGCGCCTCATGTTCGCGCGTCCAACTTTTTTTCTCTGCCATCATTTGGGCAGAGAGTAACTGCCGGCCACGGGCCATCTCTCTCTCTCTCTTTACCCTCTGTCCTTGCTTTTGTAATTAATGCACACAGTGCCTTTCTCTCCCTCTCTCTCTACTATTATAATCAGACCCTCTCTTCTCTCTCTCTTTGTTGATTTTGCTATTCTGATCCTTAAAGTGTGAAATCGCTCCTCATCAAAGGTACCCTTTTGTTTAGTGGCCATTTCTGGCAGCAAGAGCGGTTCTTTTTTTCAGTTTTGTCATGATTTAGCTGGTTCTTTTCGCTTATATTTTGTTCATCAATGTAATTTTTCGTGTTTATGTGTCTGTTTGTTTAGGGAAAGTTTATAGCTTAATGCATGCCTTCTGCGCGTATGTATAGTTGTTGAAGGATCTTCACAACATTAACAAATTACTACCCTCTGCTTGATTACTGAGAAAACTTAGGAAACGAAAAGAAATATGCATACAAGACTTCATTTCTAAAAATGTAAGCTTTTGTTTTACTCGACTCTCCAATCCATACCATTTATGGTTGTGGTAGACTGATATTTTCATTATTTTTTGATGGCTCTTCAGCAATGGAAATTTGATAAAATTATTTCCTTTCTCATTCTATTGTTGGTCCATTTTCTGGGTTGATGATCATTTTACTATCTTTTTGCTTTTTTAATTTTTCTTGTTTTCTTTTTCTAATGATAATTGCGTATAATAGTTACTTGATATCTTGTTCTTTCTTTTAGGCTATCTTTTATTCTGTTTTGACAAAATCATACTTTTCTTTCGTCCTTTTCTGCTTTTCTTGTTTCTCCTTTATATCTCTTCTCGTTTTTCTCTGTAGTGGGAATTCAAAGTTTGTCAAACTCTCTCTCTCTCTCTCTCTCCCATCTTTGTAGAGTCTACTTTTAGTCTTTTAGAATTATGGAATGTTTTTTAGCATTTCTTTAATAGGACGGTCTCTAATTTCAAATTTCTTTACATGGTTTCTTTTCATGTATATGTCTCATGCCAAATTTTGAAAATTGAAAAATCCGATCATAGATGAGAGTTTGCTCAGTTTTCCAGCGTTCTCTGTGGAACCAAACTGATATACTTTTTCTTTGCTTTGTTTTAACCTCTTCTTCTTTGTGGTTCTCTTGCTGGAATTCAATGTAAAGGTAAGAGTTTGAGAATCAGCCATGCATATTCCTTTCATTATTTTGTTTTCAATATACCTCCCAACATTACCATTTAGAGGAAGGATTTTGTTTTGGATTCTCTGTTTGAGGAAAGAGATAATTTAAATTATAGATCTCGTTTGACATCTTCATATTTTCTATGTCTAGGATCATTTTATGAGTTACTGACAATTTATTTCTACTGCTTTTATTGTTTGAAAAAGAGGACAAGTTTCATGTTTCCTGGTGTGCCCTTGATTTATATGTTCCTGTTTTTCCTTGTCCTTGTTGGCTTTAAAGGAAAAATTAATCTCTCTCCAACTGGTGTGTCAATGTGATTCCTCATGAGAACAAAGTATTAGGACAACCTTTTAAGCATATTCTATTCCAAGGTCACATGGAAGATTTTTAAATTTGTTTTGTTTGATTTGTTGGGAGTTGTCTATCCTTGCAGCTTTCTTGTGTTATAGTAAAATATGTGATAAAAAAAATCGAATTAACTATTGCCCTCTTGCTTATGTTCAGCTAGTTTCATTGTCGATTTACGTAATCCCCACCTGATTGTCATTGACTAAGAATAAAAGATCCCAGTTTTCTATATTGAAGTTTGAGGTGTAAAGTGACCTGTGGTTTCATTGGTGGGAATCTTTGGTGTTTGGATTAGTCTTTATCTTGGTTGACTATTCTAGCAAAATTTGGAGTTTCATGTGAGATCTGTTCTGTCAAAAGGAGGAGTCTTGTCCATTAAACACTTATACAGTACAGATGCCTTCTTTCTGCTGTTGAACAAATGGGGGCTTGTGTCTCAACTAGTAGTCGAAGTACTTGTAGTAGCAGCAGGAGCAATGGAGATGCAGTTCCCCCTCCATGCTTGGGGATTGGATTTTGCGGGCAAAAGAAAACTAAAAGAACCTTCTCTGATCATGTTGCTACACTGCAGCATTTACCCTCTATACCTAACAGGATTTTCACCAATGGAAAGAGCCGAACTTCTTGTATATTCACACAGCAGGGTCGCAAGGGCATAAACCAGGATGCGATGATTGTGTGGGAAGTGAGTTCTGTTCATTCTATTGTAATTACTATAATATTAGCAAGTTAATTGCTTATCAAACTTGTAATCTCTGTAGGATTTTCTGTCAGAAGACATGACTTTCTGTGGTGTCTTTGATGGTCATGGTCCCCATGGCCATCTTGTTGCCCGCAAGGTGAGGGATGCCCTGCCAATAAAATTACTATCATTCTTGCACTCTAATCGGAGGCAAAATGGGTCAGGTCAAACCTGTTTTAAGGGGAACTCAAATAAATCAGATGTTGGAGATTCTGAAAAGGACGGATCCACAGAAGATAAACTGAATTCTGTATGGAGAGAAGCGTTCCTTAAGTCCTACAAGGCTATGGACAAAGAGCTGAGATCCCATCCTAATTTGGACTGCTTCTGCAGTGGTAGCACTGCTGTCACTATAGTGAAACAGGTATTTTATAAGCTTGATCAGTGCTCTACACATCCTTTTGGTTTTAACTTTGGTCTCATTATATATGTTTGTTTGTGGTTTTCAAGGGCTCCAATCTTTTCATGGGATATATTGGGGATTCTCGTGCAATAATGGGTTCCAAGGATAACAATGATTCTATGGTTGCAATCCAGTTGACTGTTGATCTGAAACCTGATTTGCCAAGTAAGTCAAATAATTAGATCTTTTGTGGTTTGATCCTATGCATGAGCTCAACAGTTCATGTACATCCAAATTGTTACAGGGGAAGCAGAAAGGATTAAAAGGTGCAAAGGTAGAGTCTTTGCATTGCAAGATGAACCTGAAGTACCCAGAGTGTGGTTGCCATTTGATGATGCCCCTGGACTAGCAATGGCACGGGCATTTGGGGACTTTTGTTTAAAGGAATATGGGGTGATATCCATACCTGAATTTTCTCACCGCTTACTTACAGAGAAAGATCAATTCATTGTTCTTGCCTCAGATGGGGTATGATTTTCATCTCTAAATTTCTCTCCTATTTTTTCATTTTCCACCTGCTAATGATTATCTAAATTTCTTTTAATTTTTTAAGATCATGGCTGATGATAACTTATCAATATGAAATTTCTGAGGTTCGATGAATCTTAATCAATGCTTGTGTTGACTGCCAAGTGAATTCGTATGAGCTATGTTCTGTAATCTGTGAACAACGAATATAAACTGTGCTAATACCATGATACTGAAGAAAATACTTTTTATCCCAAGCCATATCACTTTCTTTCGGGCATACAAACTTAAGTCTCAATGTGGTTGACCGATTTTATGGTGGCTTGTTTTCTCAACAACACAAATTCTGATGATATTATCTTCAAACCAAAATAGCAAATGGATAGATGTGATAATTATTCCATGATAGGTATCAGAAAAATGCTGCTCTGTGTTATGGTGGTTACTCTTGAATACTGAAGCTGGAACCAGTAGTCGATGTTGCTGATGGTTATTTTAGCATAAGATGTTTCAGAAAGCATAGGCATTTTCAGAAAAGATTCATGAGCAATGAAAGCTTTATGACGTAAAGAACTTCATAATTAAACCTACTTCAGAATAATAATTGTAGGTATGGTGTAAATCTTGACTGGACTATGGATGGGATTTATGAGGTTTTGCCTTCATATTTAAATTCCTACATTTCAGAATAAGGTAATCCATTATCTGTTTTTCCTAAGTGTTGAATTGGTATTAGTGCAGGTTTGGGATGTTTTGAGCAATGAAGAGGTGGTTGAGATTGTATCATCAGCTCCAACGAGGTCATCAGCTGCGAGAATCTTGGTGGACTCAGCTGCTCGTGAATGGAAGCTGAAATACCCAACTTCAAAAATGGATGATTGTGCAGTAGTTTGTTTATTTTTGGATGGGAAAATGGACTCAGAATCTGATTATGAGGAACAGTGTTTTTCTTCTGCAACCCTCCAAAGCAATCATTCTGGCAATGCAATTGAATCAGATGACGGCCAGAAGTCTGAGCCCTGTTTGCAAAGGAATTTTACTGTGAGATCATCAGAAGAAAACGATAATTATGGAAAACTAGGGGTAGAGGTGGATGGAGGTGTGGAAACTGTGGCCGGTGAAGATCAGAGTTGGTCAGGTTTGGAAGGTGTCACAAGAGTGAACTCCCTTGTTCAACTTCCAAGATTTTCCGAGGAAAGACCAAACCCATAATTTTGTTGTTTACTACAGAGCTGCAATGGGGCTGACGTAATTGTAATATTTTGGCTTTTGAGCCTCACTGAATTTAAGAAAAATCAAGGGTTGGTGGCATCTTCTTGGAAGTTTGTGCAGGTAAAATTATTGTCACACCCCTTATGTATTGCTGTGCAAACCTTGCAAAACAGCTTTCAACAAGAAAATGAACTGAATCATTAAAGTTGTGTTTATATGCTTTCATTTTTCTGTCAAGATCATACTCATGGATGCATTGAGGCAAACAAGCAGAACAGGGTGATCCAATGCAAGAAACATCTTATAATCTTCATCTTTGCAGATCAATTATTTTTGAGGTTTGAAACCGTCACTTCCATGTCACAAATGGAGTAATTTTTACACCACAGCCATCAAAACAGCAGAACAAAATAAATTCATTCCCTAAACCTATATATTGCTCTGTAGTGTAGACATTGCAGATGGTATAAGAACTTGCAGCTTGTTGGATGAAATTGAATGAATGAATGATACTAGAAGACAAATCCTTTGATACCTCAACTAACTTACAATTCAATGAAAAATGTGATAGAATCGTGATCATATGCAACAGGAATGGGTTTTTCTTGTGTTCCAGCTAAGACAAGACATTTCCATTCAAAACCCTCATGTATACACCAAATATTTGAATATTCTCCAAATGTGCAGGGGATTGGAGGCTCCAATTTTTCCTGATGCTCATGGTCGTGGTAAAAGTTTGCACTAATGATATGTGGTAACGCATGCATCTAAAAGTTTGCTTGTAGCTATCTTAAACCCAGATTCACTTGGTATGTATAATTCTTGGGAGCTTACAAGTGTTTGAAAATTTACCACCCAATCTTACATTGAAGAACAGGGTGGATTCTCTTCATTTGTCCTCTAATCAAACAATGTAAGTTTATGTTCTCGGCGTGCGAGTCTACACCTAATGTGGAGGCACATTAAATAAATCAAATACACGATCAATTTATTGGCCGCAAGAGTTGGTGACATGAAATTAAGTAAAAATAACTGGTAATGAAGTTTAATCTCCATACTTTCAACTTCAATCACTCCACATAACCAACACATCAAGTTAGTCATTAACATATGTTTCTTGTGCATCAAGTGGGAACTCTTCTGAAAACGATGTGCATCCATTCCTTTCTCGAGTCACATAGACAAATCTGCAATTTATGGCCTTTTTCAGAGGAAAAACGCTTTAATACCTTAAATGTTTCACCTAACAGCACCCAAAGGTTCTATTAAAAAGATAAATATTCTCTTATCATTCTTCATTCCCTTGAGACTTGTATGCATTTATTTCTACACTACACATGCAAGCAGAGAGAAGGATGCATATCAGTAAATAACCGCCAAACTCAGTTGGATACTGAACTTATATAAGCAGAGCAACTCTTCCTTGTTCACCATCAAATAATTCACATTTCCTATCTCTGCTTTTGGTTCTCTTCAAATGGCCTACACAAGCAAGTTGTTTCTTGTTCTTCTACTTGTCTTGTTTGCCATATCAAAGCAAGCACTTGCTGGGCGCCAAACTCCAGTGAAATCCAACCAAAATCCAAAGAATTCCAAGGATGTGGACTTGAAACAGTCTGATTTTCTGTTTAAATATCATCACCATAAATCTAATGACCATAGCTTCCTCATTCCAGGCATTGGCCGGGTGCTGGTGCCACCTGCTTTCAGTGTTCCTTCCTACAGTCCAGGTACTGGCAGCCATCATCCAGGTACTGGTAGCTATGTTCCAGGTGGAGATGACACATTCATCCCAAATCCAGGATACGAGGTCCCAAACCCTGCCAGGACTGGTTCTGTTCCAGCGCCTGCTCATCCTTGAGCATGCACTGCTGCTTCCTCTTTCCTAATAAACAGCAGCTGGTATCAGTACCAGGTGCGTGCGTAAGTTTTAGTCTTAGATGTTTGTATTTGGGGTTTGTTTCATGGAAGTCTTCCTCTATTAAGTTTTCTCCCCTTAAGATGCAAATAAGTACTGTTGGATGTACTAGTCCAATTCTAGTCTTAGAATGGGACCTTAAACCTATCCCGCTTCTTTAGTCAAGATGTACCTGTCCAAGTCTGCACTTTCGATCAATAAATTATGATTTTTTAGATTGTCATGTAAGCCTGTCTTCAATAACGAAATGAGTCCGTTTCCATTGTTCTCAATGTGCTATTATCAACACTAGAGCAGAAAGGTAGAGAATTTGTCTTCACAGTTCAATGGAAAAACAATATATGCTTGTAGTTTAACATGCAACAGGAAACTACACTATAATAATTTGAAAAAAGAAAGAGCAGATGTAGCTCAGTGGATGGACATCAACTAAGGGAGAAAATGAATAAGAAAGAAAAGATCCGTAGGCTTCACTCTATTGTGCAATAAAAACTAGATATTCCTTGCATGTCATGGTTTTGCTTCAGGTGCAGATCAATGATATGAAAAGAATAACATAGCCAAATCAAGCTTGCTCAAATGGATGATCTATAGATTAAATTGTTTTCATTGTAAATCACACATTTGAGGACCAACTTGTTAGTGTAAAGTACATAGAAAATCAAATTCCGATCACTGGGAAGCTCAGAAGTGAAAACTCATCACACAAACTTATAACATAGCTGGCTAGCCCTTGCTAACAAAACTAATAAGAATACTGCAAGCAGCACATTAAATTTGAAGATGCGAACCACCAATTTTGAATTTGCATGACTAAAACCAGGGGCACACATCATTGATTATGATAAAAAAGACACAATCAAGTTATAACCAATGCTTGACTTATAATTAATAGGATTGAGTGATAAAGACCACTTAAATGCACATACCAGATCACTAAGTCCTTTTCTTCCCCCTACTCCCGACCAAAAACCACTTCTATTTATTTGTTAAATGAAGTGCTTAAACCAGGCTACTAAATATTGCTAAATGTATGATCACCTTTTCATTTATTTTCCAATAAAGATGTCTTTTTTTAACTGTTCACTCCAACAATATTTACATTGAGCTCTTCCTACTACAAGCTGGAAGTGCACAAGCTTACGTGCAAATGATTTACCAGCCATTGGACTGGAATCTATCATCTAATCCAATAACTGACAACTCGATCTTCCAAGAGCTTGTGTGCACTTAAATATTTCTGTTTATATAGTTACTCAAGCTATGAGCTATCTCTTAACAAAATCAAATTGGAGACATTGACTAATTCCCTACAACTTATAATGGTTAAAACATATCACTGAAACCCCAACACCCTCCCCCCACCCAAAAGCACCAAAGGAGAATACCTTAAGAAGAAAAGGCTAAAAGGTTCTTATTCCTTTCTGGAGAAGCATGTGTTAACGTTAAAAAAAAAAAAAAAAAAAAAAAAAAAAGGAGAAGAATCAAAAACAAAGTGTCCAGGAAATTGATAGCCTGTAATGAACACACAGGTTATAGGAATGACATTCAAAGCCGTAATTGTCCATTACTTAACTTGGTACCTCAGGCAAAGCCTAAGCAGACAGTAGTGAAGGTCAGAAGGATTTTACTTATAATTTTTGGCCTATTTTTGCCAAGGTAAACAGATGAGATAGAAGATCAACTGTCAAACAAGATCCAAATTGCAAGTGAGGTTCTACATGGGATGACATACATGGAAGAAGTATATCTGATAACAGAAAGAATACATAAATGCCTTAGAGTTTTGACTAAAACAAACATACATATTTTCTCACCATGAAGACAGATATTGTCAAGAATCTAACAAACACAACAACTGCAAATGCTCTAGAGTTGGAACTTGAAACTTCCAACTGGAGATCTGGATGTTTCATAAAAAAGCATCCTGCAGAATCAGTCAGATAATTCCAGATAAGTAAGCTAACATAAAGTGATATATGAAATATTTTAGTGAGAAGTCCGAAATATCAACAATTAGTCACTCTTTATAACTTACTTCTCCTCATTATGCACAAGTTTCTTTCATGCATGTGCAAGCAAGAACAAGAAGAAAGCTTAATTTTCAAAGCATGGCACGAGATACCAAAATTTCTCCTAATTTTGTGTGAAAAAGTTTGAATTGAATAATTCAAAAACACCCAATTTAACGAATATGCCCATTGTTTGCTGGGGAGGACTCTGTGAATCTGTTGGTAGAGTTTCTTACAGTAAATAGTTGCACCTCTAGGCGCCAGCACAATCTTATATATCAGAAATAAGGGTTAAATGATTGAAAAAGTCTGCAAATATACTTTTAGCACTTCTTATGGTAAATATTTTTAGCTCTACGCTCTATCACAACCTCATATATTAGAAACAAGGGAGTAAATAAGTGAAGAACGCGTAATATGGAAACCCTTTGTAGCAAATTTGGATTCACAAAAAATGAATGCAAGGGAAAAATAACCACACCTTTGTCATTAAACAAGGATAAATTAATAATTTGCCTATGTAGTCCCCAAAAATCATTTCCCCATTACTGACTGATAACAAAAATGAATTACTTCTCTTCCTTTTATTCGAATTGGTGGAGGACCACATGACCATAAAGATTCATGAACTAATGGTGTAACGACTAGAACGACCACAGGACACCTTAGCCTTTAGCTCATTTATGATGTTTCTAGCCATCACAATAACCAGCTTTTTTAAACAAATCTCAGAAGGTAATGGCCACCCAACTACCACCTATCCTTGAATAAAAATCAGGTCACTTAGAAAGATTTGTATTGAATGCAAGGTTGATGACAATGCAACCAGTAAACTAAAAGAAGAAGTCCATAATCGTAATAAAAATGAAATGATGATTGCATAAGATGGGTACTCGTGTAAAGCTCATAAATACTATCATCTACAAATTCACACAACTCTGAAGTTACAAACTTTCTTCCCCAATTCGGTTTTTGGCTCTATCAGATAAGCCTGGACACATTTTCATCAATTGCAGCAAAAAAAATTGAAGAAATGAGAAAAAAGGAAGTGAGTTAGGAGAATTACCTGCTAAAACGGAATTCAATAGAGTGATGGGAACAATAATTAGATGCCAATAATCTTGAAGAGAATGAAACAGAGGAATCCAACGAAGATAAAGAGGAACAAGTAATCCACAAAAACGAAGAAATTGGTCGACCCATGACTTCGTTTCTTCTTTTTGTTATTGATATTGAGCTGCTTGTCATCGTCTAGCGGTTCAAGTTTGGCCATCGCGTCAAAATATTGATTTGTCAGTGACCTCAAGGGTACCAAGATGAGATCTTGGAGATCTGGGTTAGCTTCTGAATCTCCTTCGTTTCGGTTCCTTAAAAAGGATGTGTTGTTTTCTGCGACGCAGGCACACATCACCGAAGTACAGTATTTATATCACACAGCCTTATGTTTCACTGCCACATTGCATTTGCAGCAACTCCCACTGTTGTTAGCTCACCTCTAAAACAATTTTTTAAATGAAATTGAGTGTGATTATTATAAATTCCATTTAATTATTACACTAAATATAGTATTTCTAAAATCTTTCTTTAATATTAAAAAAAAAAATATAAAATTATATTATTTGAATGAAGGATGATATCTATGAATTATTGTGTTAGAATTTCACAACATTAATAATGTAACATAATTTTGTTGGTCTTAAAGATATATGGGCATATATCCGGTTGTGGGATGTCCATGTTGCAAGAAGACTGTAAATCAAGAAAGTTCAACATGAACACGTTTGGTGTCCATTCTGTTTTTGGTATGGAAGAAAAGATGCATTGTTACAACGCTGTCATGGATGCTTTTGCTAAATGTGGCTAGTTTTAATGAATCATTAGGCTTTAGCAGTCTTTAAGAGAATGGAGGTTGAAGGTTGTGACCAGAATCTTCATGGGTTCACATTAATACTAATGGAATATGGCTCGCCCAAAAGGACAACAAACAAGAAAAGTGAAGGGCTTATAAGTTATCGGAGTCCTGCCGAGTTAGGCCCAATTGCAGCTCCTCCCCCGTTATGTGCTGCATCCCCTCGGACCCGAGAGTTTGTGTCCATAAGTGGACTATTCTAATCCATGTCCTGGGAAAAGCAGGGTTGCAGACTTGGCCTTGAAGTTGATGCATAGCAACGTGGTCGTGTTGAAACTTGAATGTTTTATTAATCTGCAACAGTTTGTTCTTCATATCTCTTTCTAATTTCGTCTGAATCCCTCTTTTTCCCCATTTTTATGCTTCTCCCACTCCATTTCTTTCCGTTTACATCTTTTCAGACATTAAAGACCGAAACTCACAGCGTGCTTTAACCTGTCATAAAAGTGTAGGTCTAGCCTGCTCATGATCCCACACCTAGTTCTACTCATGCAAGAACCAAAAAACGTCCAGTCAATCGCTTCATCGTCAATGGGTGCGCCTTCTCCTATAATGCTATCTAAGCGCCCTGAGACAAGATCCTCCGCCAGTCAGTTGCATTGTCTATTGCACCTTCAATGAAGTCCATGCAAGAACCGTTATTTGGAATTCTCCAGGTTCATTTTGCCAAGATGAACGGCACTTGAAAGGTTTCCTCCATAATCATCTTTCAACAAGTGATATATAATCATCTTTGCTTCTATTAGTACTCTCCATCTGTATGTTTTTCCTAGAAGGTGTATGATTGATTAAAAAGTGTAAGTTGATATAGAAGGACACCATTAGTTGAATAGGGAAGAGTCGAGGGATGAGACATGTATCGTGGGGTAATACTTTTGAATGCCTTCAAATACAGCGACTAAGAGATAAACAAGAAAATGGACAGATTTACAGTGGTTACAAGGAAAGAGCAAAACATTCTAATTTACAGTGGCAGTGACGCCAGGGCTCTCATTGTTAGCTTCCTCAATGATCTTATACAGAATCTCTGAAGGAAGAATGGATAGACACCGCAAGGCATTGTAAGAGCAGAATTAGCTAACAAGTCAGCGACATGGTTCACTTCTCTCTTAATGTGACTAAACTTGATATTCCATTCAGGCTCCACCATTCCTCTTGATAGTCTTCACTATAGGTAGAAGCTCCGGCCTTGGCTGTTGCTCGCCAATTTATAAGCTCAACGGCAGACTTACTATCACTTCCACAGGCAGATTTCTAATACCGGCACCTGAGATCATTTTTGAAACCTTGATGGTTTTAAGGAATGTAGCTAAAAGCAGCAGCCTTAAAACCTTGAATCCTTCTTAACTTGAAAGACCCGTGTTGAGGACAGTTCCAGGATTCTCTTCTCTGAGTTGAATAGGTTGGTTGGCTCGACGGATAGCCAACTGAACAATAGATTTGTTGTTTTCCACAGTCCCTCCAACTTCCATGGCAGGCTAGCCGGAGGAAAGTTTTGATGCGCTGCGTGCTTTGCGATGCCTATACCGTCTTCCAATTATTCGTCGTGTTGGTGGAGACCAGACCGGCAAGAAAAGAAGTAAATGGACGCCAGCAAGACTGAGCAACCATGCCACACCTCTTTTATACCCATCCACAGGTTGGATCCTCTACCATTCCATAAGCATGGAGAGTATGAGTTCCTGTCCCAATTTATATTTATACCTGATGATCTGAGCCCATAATCACTGGGATCAGTTAGACTGATCTGAGCCCATAGGCAAGACTGAGCACCATGCCACACCTCTTTTATACCCATCCACAGGTTGGATCCTCTACCATTCCTCTATCAATTTATATTTATACCTGATGATCTGAGCCCATAAGCACTAGGATCAGTTAGATGTCCTTTTGAATCTTTCTCTTTCAAGAAGTATCATCCATTCCTCCTTTCTCTTGTAGCATAATACAATTTAGCATCGTTTCAATGCATTATCTCATAGCTGCTAGTCTTGACCAGGGTGACAGCTTGCTCTTTCCTTTGGGCCTCAAGGCCTTGTTCTTATTTTATGTTTCATCAATAATTAACCAATGGGTGATATATCTAATCGGTGTCAGAGCTGCATTCAAATGAAATGGGTGACAGCCACATTTGAATACCCAATTTATCATGGTTGAATGATTCTAACAAGTCTGCAGCTGTCTGAGCATAATTGAAATGTATGTAATTATTGGATGTACCGTATCTTGTAGTTCTTGTTTGAGACTGTATACCTTTCCATCCCCCTCTCATGCCCCTATATCTTTTGACATGATTCATTATTGAAGTTTGTCTGAAATTTCCAGTCCTATATGCACGCCTTCCCATTTGATTGGATACAAGGATATTGCAACACAGCAAGTTAATTCAAAAGCTAGCTCTAACTAGATGGAGGACTGGACTTTCCATGGTTGATTTGAATGGTGGTCAACGTTAATCCTCCTTTTAGATTCATAGTATATGATTGTTTTGCTTTAGTGGGTCTTTTTTCAAAATATGATTCGTTAGTTTTCTTAGTGGTCCCAATCATTTATTATTGTTCAGTATTTTTGAACAGTCCTTTTTGTGCTTTGTCTTTGTCTATCAATGGATTCGATGCAACCCAGTATCCCACTGCCAATTTGCATAGCTACTTTCTGTTTCAATGGCAAAGGTAGGGGCCTACAGATGACTTAAGAGGTTTGTGGAGGTACTGACTTCTTTTACACTCCATTAAATTTGCTTGTCTGCAATCTAAAAGTGATTAATGGCAGGGTTTATGAAACAAAAACAGGCAAAGCATTGTGAGTGCAGCTAGTTGTGTATTGGAGAAATGAGTTCATGTTTATTTTTACAGAAGTAAGGAATATATAACTACCAATCTGTGTATGCAGTACAAGGTTCACATGCTTAGTAAACACATATGGTACATGTCATGCATTTATCAACAGGGAAAGATCTGAAGCAGCTGTTGGATTTGTGCAGATGATTCTCCTGAATTATCTTTCAAGTTTACAATTGAATTGTATTCATATTCATCCAGTTATGCAGAATATTGTTCATGCTTATGCATTGGAGTCTCATATGCTTCAACCATAATCAAACCTGTCTGACAAGTTTAGTGGATGGTGCAAATTAACCAAGGAAAATGTGCTTGTTCATAATCACAACCCCATATTCTGAGTAATCTGATGCTCAAAAGGGAAAAGTGATTGATTCTCCACAATAAAGAAAGATGTGGATGATGAGAGTATGGTGGAGCTAATTACATGTGTAGAAAACTGACCATGGTCCTTTCTATTATTGCATGATATCTGAAATTGGGTGGTTCATCACAAATAGGAAGGAAACCCCAAGACAAAAGTGTCAATTTTGCAGACTAATTTAGCCCCTTATAATCACTGTGTCATGTCTTTTCCAATAGAAGTGGCCATCCATCACATCAAATTTAATTTTAAAAATACTTAAAAATGAATTTTTAATATTATTAAACTAAAAATATCACATAATATTTTTTTTTCCCAATTTTCAAATTGTTTCATTCAGCTTATATTTACCCCTCAGATGCAATAGTTTGATTTTTCTGATATGGCTAAATGGATTCTTCCTATTCACTATCATATATCAATATTCAAATGCCAAGAAATCATTTCCAGATGAATGTTTCAGTAAAACATTAATTACGAGACTGAAAATTTTGCATTTAATTTTACGAAAAAATTAAAAAAGTATCTACATAGTTTGAATATAAGTACAATCAAGTTGCTCCATATGAATTAACTTGAAACCTCATCAACCACTCGATTGGCACCTTTCCTTTGTCCATGTCCTACAACCAAGGAAGGTTATTTCATGATTGTGGGCTCTCCTCTGTATATGCATATGAGAAAAGGAGCATATAAATGGGGAAAGACATGTTAATTTGTAGGAATTGTTTCTCTTTTATTTTGTGTATTTCTTTTCATTACAGGAACCCTACTTATGATAATGTTATGGTAAGCATTTTATTACATTTATTTGCTCTTAATTTACATTCCTAATTTAGAATTCCAGATCTTCAGTCTCTGATTTGTTTCTTGATTATAGAGATTTTTTTAACACTCTCTCTCAAGTTGTGTAGTTGAATTATCAATGTCCAACTTACTTAATACTTTATTGAACTCTAGTCTATTTATCACCTTTGTGAGAATATCTGCAAGTTAATCTTCTGATCGAATGAACGGTAGTTCAATTAATCCGTCTTCTAACTTTTTCTTTGATGAAGTGTCGATCTACCTCCACGTGTTTCGTTCTATCGTTGTTGAACTGGATTCTCTGAAATGCTTATAGATGTCTTATTATCACTGTGCAGTTTCCATGTATACTTCTTCCTTCAATTCTCCATGGAAAAATGCATCTTTACATCAAATTGATAAAGAGGCCACTCTTCGTTGGTTGCTACTGAAAAAAGAACTCTGATGGTGTCAATCTTAGCTATTGGTGAAAAGGTCTCTGAGTAGTCTATTCCATAAGTTTGTATATATCATTTCGCTACTAGTCTCTCCTTGTATCTCTCCACTATACCATCCGCTTTGTATTTGATAGTGAACACCCATTTGCACCCTACTAATTTCTTTTCTGCTGGCAGTTCACATTTTTTCCATGTTTTATTCTTCTTCAATGCCTCTATTTATGCTTCCATAGCTTCTCTCCACTCTCTTTAAAGTAATGCTTCCTGTGCATTTCTTGGGATTTCTTCAGCATAACATAGCCATTATGAATGCCTTTGCTTCTTTCGAGAGACTCCCCCTGACCAAGTCTTATCGGATATCGGGATGAACCAGACTTATGTTCTGGAGAGTACCTTTTTGGTGGTACTCCTCTAGTGCTTTTAGATGGTAGAACATATTTAGTTTCCTCTTCAGCTGCCCCCTCCAGTATGGGAATGCTGTCATGGTTAGTTTCAGTAATTGCAAAAATTTTATCAGTAGGAGTATCTCTTACCTCAAGAGTATCTTCCACAAGAAGATCATCGGGAATCTACGCTGGCTCAGTGGATTCTACTATGTTTTCTAGAGTAGGCATGGTGACACCATCCACTTGTTCTTTTGGGTCAACTGTAGGCAGACCTGGCAGAATTGGATTACATAACCATCTCAGTAGATTATTACTACTCTCCCCCTAATCACTGAGAGAGTTTGAGTAATAATATTCTGACTCGACAAAGTTGCAGACAATGGTTACATATATGTGACGTGTGGGAGGATGGTAGCAACGGTAACCTTTCTGATAGATAACAAAGCCAACAAAGATATACTTCAAGGCACAGGGGTCGAATTTGTTTCATTCCGATTTTGGAATATGTACAAAGACTGACGACCCAAATTTTCGAGGTGGAAGAGTAGTGATAAGTGGTGATGGGATTTTGGTGGATAGTATCTGGATGGGTGTTTTAAAGTTGAGAATTCTTGTGGGTAAGCGATTGAGAAGATAGGTAGCGGTTGTGACAGCTTCAGGCCAGAAAAATTGAGGAACTTTGGATTCAAGCATAAGTGCTCTTGTCATTTCAAGAAGAATTCGATTTTTCCTTGAATAAGTACAATCCGCCTCGCTCAGTGCCACACCCAATGATCTCATGCGTAAGAATATCTTGTAAAAGGTAAAAATGTGGATACATAAGTACTTTGCAATTTAAATCATGAGCAATATGGCTGATTGAGAGAAGTTTGCAAGATAAAGAAGTAACATATAAACAATTTGACAGTTTAATCTGTGAGGAAATTTCTGCAGTTCCGATCCCTTTGACCTCTGAAAAACTCCCATTGGTTGTCTGTATTTTTGTTTTATTTATGTGAGAGAGTTTAATTATATATGTGGGGTCATGTGTCATTGTGTCAGTCACACCACAATTAAATATTCATTGCTGCTCTTTTTCAGGGGCCTGTTTGAAATTTGTAAGACCTTTTTGGTCCAAAAAGAAAAAAGGAGAAGGACTTGGGCTCTAAGTACTGGGCCCAAGTCCTTGGTCTTTTTTTCCTTTAAAATGATCAAGACTCGGGGCCTTGTAGTGTGGCTCGGGTCCTATACCCTTTTTTTTTTCTCTCTGGTTCTGGTCACTCTCAACCTTACCGACCCAAAGCATTTACCTTCCTCTGTGCTTTGTGCGCCGCTCTTGCCTCCAAGCCCTAGCGCCACAAACGCTTGCCGATCTCCTTCTCTGATATCGATACCGACATCTGAGTTGCCTCAACTGCTGCCGGTAGCCTCGTTATTACCCACGGCGACGGTGGCTCTGCTATTGTTGGGTTTTTCTGGCTTGTGACCGTCTTCCCACCAGTCGGGAAATCCCACTATTTTGAATCAGGTTTCTCTAGTGTGCTTCAACATCCCACAGTGAGTACAATAGAGTTTCTGTTTGTCAACTCCCGGCTTCCCTGATCTCCCTGTCTCTGTGCAATGTCTTTGGGTACAACTGGGGTTTCTGGAGTGGAGTCTGGCACCTATTCCTTCTGATGATGGTGAGTAAGTGTCGTCATTGGTTGCCGATTTCAGAATATGAAGCCTGGCGACCTCTTTTTGCACTGTCGTGTATGTCGACTCAACTGACGGTAGGTGTTCTCGGCGAAGGATTTCCCTGTGAATATCGCCATGTCTAGTATTAAGTCCTCCCAGAAAATTAAATAACATGTTCTCCTGTGTTATTTTATTGTATGTTGAAATATCCTCATCTGTCTTCATTGGGTTCAGCCTCCTTCGGTCTATGGCCATCCATAACCCATGCAGGTTGTTCCAGTACTGTTCTAGGGTTTGTTGACCATGAATTTGGCAACTTGCTTGATTGTGCAGGTCATAGATCTATAACGCGTCTCCACCACTTCTGTAAGTTATAGCTAATGCATCCCATAATACTTTCAAGGACTGATATTCAGCTATGTTGTTGATCAGGTTTGGCTCTACATTCTGGAGGATCCAGGAAAAAACTCCTAAATCCTTTTGTTCCCATCGGAGGAAGCCTGGGTCATCAGTTGGTGGTGCCGGAGTCCCTCCTGTGATGTAACTAATTTGGCCCCGTACCCCAATTTCGACTCTCATGAGTAGAGCCCATAGTGGATAGTTTTTCCCGTTTAGTTTGATATTCAGTGTAGTTTTTTCAAGGTTGGTATGTTGAGGTTGAGTTTGAATATTGATAATGCCATTTCTGAGGAGTTTGACGATCTGCAATGTCAATTTATCAGGTATTCTACCCTCTGAAGTTGCAGTGCTAGATGTCGACATTTGTTGAAGGCTTCATTTTTCAGATTTGTTTGAACGATGAATGATTTTTCTCAGTTCACTATGGTTGATTAGTACATGATGAGAAACACAAATAACAATTAATTTTGGATCGTTAACTGCTATGAGACCATGTTAATTTGTAGAAATTATTTTTCTTTTATTTGTATATTTCTTTTCATCACATGAACTCTATTATATATTGATAATACTATGATAAGAATTTTATTACATTTATTTGTTCTTTATTTACATTCCTAATTTAGAATTCCATATCTTCAGCCTCTCATTTATTTCTTGATTGCGGAGATTCTTTCAACAAGACACCCACCTCCAGTCGCATTATATGGCACCAATTCCACTGTAACTTTTCTGATACTACTAGTACACTTCTCCTGCAAAGCCAAACTTAGCTCCCAATGGAACCACCAGCTGCTTCTGTGAGTATTCAAACCAATGGAATCCATGGATATTGTGCCGACATTATTTCTTGGTTCGATCTTGTATCCGAGAAAGCTGCTCTTGTTCAGACGGAGACTCTTCGCCGGATTCTTGAACTCAACTGGGGTGTCGAATATCTCAAGAAATGGTTCGGGGATATCAAAATCCAAGATATGGATGCATGTGCATTGGAATCTCTCTACACCTCTTTGGTGCCTCTTGCCTCCCATGCAGATTTGGAGCATTACATTCAGAGAATTGCAGATGGGGATACAGCACCTCTACTCACTCAACAACCTATCACCACTCTCTCCTTAAGGTAGGTGCCTGTAATCTGTTCCCCCCCTTTATTCCCTTTTCTTCTCCCCCACACAACAAAGAATCCTTTTAGAATAACATGTAATATCCAAAGGTGATTCGAGTCTTCAAATTCGAAATTTCAAAGCAGATGACTCTCGCTACTCCAAGTTTCTTTTTCTTTCTTGCACATGGTTTTTGGGTAACTCGTGGTTATCCTATCTAGCCTATAGGGTTATCTTGGTAAGATCCAAGAGGCGAAAACCAAAACAAGTAACTAAAGGCACTTGCCTTAATACCATTACAGATGTGAAAACATTTTCAGATTTGCTTGAGGTTCTATTCAAGATTCTGAATTTTTCATGGCTTTGTAGCTCTGGAACCACAGAAGGGAGACAGAAGTTTGTTCCTTTTACTCGCCATAACTCACAGACTACTCTGCAAATTTTTAGCTTAGCAGCTGCTTACATATCAAGGTTATGAGAAACCTGAACTCTACTTTTAGCAACTAATGTTAGAGCATTAATTTTATGGGCTAAAAAACTAACTATCTCGCTTTATCTTTCTGTTGTTTATATAGGGTATATCCGATAAGGGAAGGAGGGAAGATACTAGAGTTTATATACAGCAGCAAACAGTTCAAAACAAAAGGAGGTCTAACAGTAGGAACAGCTACCACCCACTACTATGCGAGTGAAGAGTTCAAGATCAAGCAAGAAAAAACCAAGTCATTCACATGTAGCCCCCAAGAAGTCATTTCTGGTGGAGACTATAAGCAATCCACTTATTGCCATCTTCTTCTTGGTCTCTTCTTCTGTGATCAAGTAGAGTTCATAGCCTCCCCTTTTGCCTATAGCATAGTACAAGCCTTTGCAGCATTTGAAGAGATGTGGAAAGAGATATGCAATGACATTAAAGAAGGAAGTTTAAGTAAAAGAATCACCCTGCCTAATATGAGGAAATCAGTGCTGGATATCATCTCATCGTCTCCAAACCCGAGCTTAGCTTCAAGAATTGAAGAAAGCTGCAAGAAACTAGAAAAGCTGGACTGGGTGGGTCTGATACCTAAGCTGTGGCCTAATGCCAAATATGTATATTCTATAATGACGGGGTCCATGCAACCTTACATGAAAAAACTAAGGCATTATGCTGGGGATTTACCATTAGTGAGCGCTGATTATGGATCCACAGAGAGTTGGATTGGAGTTAATGGGGATCCCTCTTTGCCTCCAGAGGATGTTACTTTTGCAGTGATACCCACTTTTGCTTATTTTGAGTTCATGCCCCTTTATAGACAGAATCAAGATTTTAGTGCAGCCATTTATGACTTCATAGAAGATAAGCCCGTTCCACTCTCTAAAGTGAAGGTTGGACAGCAGTACGAGATTGTTCTCACTACTTTTACTGGTAAGTTGCATATTACTCTTTCGTTTTCCTTTTAATCAGAATTCTCTAATATATTTATCATATCAAATGGCACCATAATTTCATTAAAGTTCCTATCTCCATCCCACCCATAAGAAAACCTTATTTATACAGTGTTGCCATCTAAAAGAAAAACATAACTTTCAGGTATTACATGAACTTTTCTAAACTTTATTTAGTTATTAAAAGTCACTCAGTCCACTGTGACTTGAGCCTTGAGTGCAAACCCGCATTGGCTTAATACATTCGGAACTTTTAAAGAATCCTACAGTATTTGATAAAAGAAGATAGTTCTATATTATTCAGCAATAATTGGACCAACCTTATTGTCTCCGGTTGAGCATTTCTAACCATATGATCGTAGGAGTGGAGAACTTCTCCTGGACATTTAATACCCTATAGGTTGGTCCAGTACCTAGTATCTATGTTTTTGCTCACCACTTGCTCTATCAAGCCTAAGACTAAACAAGCAACGGTACGGTAGCTTTGATAGAGACGTGGAACTGGATTGTCCATAATTATAAAAGTTAATAAAATCTACCACTTTTCAATGATATAGATTTTTCTAGCAAACTTAGCTAGTGGGATCAGTCCATTAATTAATACATCATACATTGGCCAGGCCTCATATTTATCAATCTCATGATATGAAATATCTATAGCTGATCCTCTTGTTTTGAAATTTCCCTTCTTTTTCCTTGCAGGGCTATATAGATACAGATTAGGAGATGTAGTTGAAGTGGCTGGTTTCCACAAAGGGACCCCCAAGTTGAACTTTGTATGCAGAAGAAAGCTAATATTAACAGTAAACATTGACAAGAATACTGAGAAGGACCTGCAACTAGTGGTGGAGAGAGGGTCTCAGCTACTGAGCAAGGCTAGGGCGGAGCTCGTAGATTTTACTAGCCATGCGGACGTGGTGAACCAACCTGGACACTACTTAATTTACTGGGAAATCAAAGGAGAGGTAGAGGAGGATGTTTTTAGAGAGTGTTGTAGTGAAATGGATGCTTCTTTTGTTGATCATGGTTATGTGGTTTCAAGAAAAGCACACTCAATTGGACCTCTGGAGCTTTGCATTGTGGAGAGAGGAACTTTCAAGAAAATCTTGGATTATTTCGTAGGGAATGGGGCTGCACTTAGTCAATTCAAGACTCCTAGGTGCACCAGCAACCAGGTCCTCCTCAGAATTCTCAATGCCTGTACCATTAAAAGGTTTCGCAGCACTGCATATGCCTGAGAAGTCTTATACCCTTCTAGATTAACGTATACAATTAAAGAAAATCTTGTCTAATAATTCAGTAATTGAGTACATATTTATCATTCTAATTAATTTCAACAGCCTATTCAAGCATTATTCATTTGCCTGTGATTTTCTTTATGTATATATATATTGTGATCAATGGACACTCAAGCACGTAATTTCCAACTAAAATAGCGACCAGCATCACAATTTAAAATCTGGAGCAAAGATGGACCAGCAAGCAAGTTGGCTTGCTGGCTAACAACTTATACATATCAATCCATTGAATCGTTTCCTTTTAAATTGTACACATAATATTGACTCCACCATCTTGTAAATCAAGAAATTTCAGATTCTATTCTTACTTACTATGAAGTATTAAAACTTAAGAATTCCCTTCACTATAAATCTTTAAAAAAAATGGCAATCTTGAGATGAATACGCAAGTCTTTTCACCACATAAAGACAGAAAAAATCACAGTTGATGACAAAATCAGAAGTACAGCAGAAGCAATCGATGATATGTGATCCCAACAATGGAACAACTAATTTTGGTTACAAAAACGTACTTATTACAGCACATACATAATTCAAAAGAAAGAAAGAAAAAGGGTGGGGGTATCCTTATATTTGCCGGTTAGTAAGCCATCTTTGTCAAGGAACTTAAAGGGCACAGCTAGCCATTGTTTTCGTTGTGAAGAGAGCTAGCTAGCTACCCAACAACATAGCTCTTCTTTCCCTGTCGGTGTCTTCTCAATGTCCTTTTCAATGTTCTAACTCGTGTGACTCCCCAATATTAAATATCATCACTTTTCTTTTCTTTCTTCCCTTGTTGTTATTCTTACCTTTCAATTATAATCCCACCAAACCTCCATTTGGATAGTAATCTAAGTTCATGAGCAATCATAAATTAGTCCAATTCAAGACAATTTCTAATTCATTTAAATTGTATTTAATTCAAAACTAATCGAATAATTTATAAGACTTGATTTGAAATTAAATAATCCATCCTATTCTTTAGCTGTCATAGACAAATATTAATTAGTAGTAATAATAATAAATCCAAAAGACTTGATTAGTCTTGATGTTAAGTAAATAAATGAAGAGAAATCTAAAATGAGATATCTTATTCTTGTTTTTCAATGCTTTATTTAATGCATAATCTTTTGTTTGATCTTCACCATATTGTTGTTTTATGATGCCCATTCACCTATTATAGATATTTTCTGATCACTTTCATATCTTCTAATAGAATCAGAATGTATTTTAAGTGCCCGCACGGGCTTAGCACGGTTAGTACTCGGATGGCAGAGTTGGTACCAAAGAGCCAAGGTTCGAGTCCCGGCAGCGGCAGTGTGGGAGTTTCATCCTCTGGGTGGGCTCCTTGTGCGCACCGGGCCCCTGAGCCTCCCATCTAAGAGGCTTACCTCCCTTCTTATACTGTCGGGCCGAGGTGAGGGGGGAGCCCTTAGGGTTGGGGGTCATCAATCTTATTGGTACCAAAGAATGTATTTTAAGCTGTTAGATTCCGGAATATCCAAAGGAACTTGCAGGTTGTGAGCCTATCCTCTTAGCATTCATGCTCTATCCGGGTGAAGCCCATTGGACATGAGAATATGCATCCATCATAAGTCTAAGCATCAATTATAGCCTTCTAGATTCTTGATAAGATACTAAACAAGATAAATACCAAGTAATCATCACTACTAGTTTTTCAAGGCTAATTTCTTTGTCACAATCTTACATGATAAAACACACAAATGCACCATATCTTATCTTAGAGCAAGAAAACTTCTTAGGTATCTCCTCCCCTAAAACCAAAAGACTCTTGCTTCTCTCCCCCTCAACCTACTTTTGTTTGTAGCCTATGCAAACAAGTGACATTCCCTTGTATTTCCCACTTTCCATTTCCTATATCTTCCCCTCATATCCACTCTTACCAAATTCCTCCACATTCAGAGACTTATAGGCCTTGCATAGCAACTAATATGGGTTCTCTTTCCCCTCCATCACCTTTGCAATCATCCCAAGTATACGCATCGTTTTGCTCTAGAGATGCATCTCCTGACACCAACATCTCCAATTGGATAGTGTTACAGTCCTTCAATCAATGCTTGGCAACATGTTAATAGAATCCCTAGACTTATTGAGAACCATGTACTTAAGGGCTTCTCTATGGCCTCCATAGGACTCCATTTACATAATTGGAGGCAGGCTTTACCATAAGTTTCCTGGCCATGTTCATGATGAGATAGACCTTGAGGTTCGATCATCAGTTCTAAGGTAGAATGTACGTGACAATAATGAATGGTATAAATGTGCCTCTCCAAGCATGCCAAGGTTTGATTTTGCTTGCATTTTTACATGATAAGAAAATCAACGTTGCGGGAGGGAAGTGTGCGCTTGCATGCCCACGTGGAACTTCATCTGCTGAGGTGTATGATCCAGTACTTGATGAGTGGAAAATGCTCCCCAATATGAGCAGTTTGAGATACAAATGTGTTGGCGTGACATGGCAAGGGAAAATCCATGTGGTTGGAGGTTTAGCTGAGAGAGGCAACTCCAATGCAAATGCAGAAGGACCATGGCATGCATTGAAAAGGAGTTCTGCTGAGGTGTATGATTCAGAAGATGACAAGTGGGATGTTATGTTGGGGATGTCGCAATTAGATGTGCCACCTAATCAAATAGTAGGAGTGAGTGGGAATTAGTTCAGCTCAGGGGATTGCTTGAATGCTTGGAAAGGTCACATTGAGGGCTATGATGGGACTCTTGATATGTGGAATAAGGTTGACGGATCACATTTGGAAACCTTATCCTCTCCAATTCCAACATCAGACGCCACGGAGGAAAATTGGCCACCCATCCAACGGCCTATACGGACCCACATGTACTTGTTGGCAGGTGAGATCTCAAGATCAATGTCGGTTGTCCATGTATTTGACACGTCAGCAAATGAATATGGATGGAGAAGCTTTGAACCCGTGGAAGAGAAAGGTGAAAAAGAGCTCTGCAGACATTGCTGCGTCGTTAGACAAACCCTATAGAATTACCTATCTAATGAAAAAAAAGCCTCAGACTCTAATTAAATAGATCAATTTATATGTATCTAATAGCTAAGTGCCGCCGGAGGGATGGAGGTAGAGGGCGATGACGGAAGACGGAGGTTTCCGACAAGGCAGGGGGGAGTGAGGCATTCACAACGTGGGCCAGAGAGTATAGTGAAAAGCCCAGTCCACCACATGATGTATGTAATATCATTATAGAAAAGACTCTTGTTTTAATAATTATAGTAATCATATTGGATTAATATTTTTTTTATATGTTGAAGCTCAAAGTTCCACTGTCTCTCTCTCTCTCAATTTTGCTTTACAAATACAACTTCTGCGAGCATCATAAAAGCCTTGATTGATAGAACCCACCTTCCTCTCTCTCTCAATCTCCTTTCTTTGGTAATCCTTTCCCTACAGTGCAATAATCTTGTTTCAGTGTTATGCCCTTTGAAGAGAAAGTCCTTATAAAACTATGAAGGCGCCATGAAGAGCATGACAATTGTGTTTAATTACAGACAGGAATTAAGAGCAGGTATCAGACACAGAGCTTCATTAAATAGTAAGATATTACATAGTCTCAAATGAGTGGGGATGAAGTTGGTAGCTGGGGCACAGACACAGTGTCACCACCAATTGTGTCTCCTTTGAATTTACAAAGAGAGGAACACTGGAGACATTTTGATAACTCTGTCAATGCTGTTTCTTTTGGCTTCGTAGCTACTGCTATTCTAATTTCAATGTTCCTTGTTATGGCCATTTTTGAAAGATTTCTCAGGCCAAGATCCTCCTCCTCCTCCTCCTCTGCTGCTACTTCTAGGACGCCTACGGATCTCGAGGCTAATGTTGTCTTCCATTCCAAGCTCGATTACCCATCTCCAAAAGTACTATCTCTCTCTCTCTCTCTCTCTCTCTCTCTCTTTTGTGTACCATTTATTGAACCAAACACCTTAGCTGCATTCTTTCTTGGTTTGCATTTCTGTGTTAGAAGTAGAGATCAAAATTTTCTTGTTTACAAGAAACAAAAAGCATATCCTTGGGCTTCTTTATCACTCTCTGTGCATGTCTTGATTCTTTTTGGATAACTGCAAATGCAATGAGTATATCTTCCATCATGACTGTGACTGTTCATTCTTCTTGTTTATAATCATAGTTTGACTTGTTATTCTAGCAAATTTATATTATTTCTGTGGCTGTGTGCCCAATTACAACAAAGAAAAATTTCCCCTTTTTCCTCTTTTTTTAATTTTTTACAAAATAATTTATCTGTTACTTGTTTTTCGCACTGAGTTTTGACATAGAAGATAAGAATAAGCATCCAATTGATTTGAAACATCTTGTTGTTTTATTCAGCATCAGCAAATGTGACTTTATTTCTAAAAACCAGTACAAGACACAGAGGCTAAACTGATATGCACACCCTCCAATTCAGTCCTCTGTTAGGACTCTGCCCATATTGGCATGTCCTTGCTGATGATTATTGCATGCCCTTTCAACCCTTGAAATGTCTTCTTCCATTTCTTTTACACTTCCACACAGAACCAAACCCTTTTCCTATTCTATATATATATATATACTCTGAGATGTAGAATTTATAGGTAGAGAATTCAATTTTCTTGTAGTGGTGATGAGGATTTTGAAAACCATGATTACGAAGCCTGTATGTGATTGGGTATCTGGTAACATTCAAGCTTTGGTTGATGGAAGTTTCATGCCTTGTTATATGGAAAGATGATATTAAAGTGAAAGAATTTTTTTATCATCTCCATGGAAGATTAATTACTGACACTTTTTCTCTCTTTTTCTTTTTGGAATTTCTATACTGTTATACATCATCATTTTGCATTACACACAGATATAATTTGACAGCCCACTCACAACCACATTTGATTAAATATAAAGATCATGCAATAATACCTATTCCTCTCTCAATGAATCTGTGCAGTTATATCATTCTTTTTAAAACATGCACTGATTACTATGTAAATGATTCATCATTTTGTTGCAAGGTTGTCATAATTTTTGCTCAAAATCACAACATCAAAAGGCCTCTTAACTTATTAGAGGCAAAAAGGTTCCACTATATCTAACCAAGCATGTGATTTCTGTCTCTAGTGTCCTAATAACCTCATTTGATACTAATTACAATAGACTTCTTGGAATAATAATTGAGTGCTTAAAATATTATTATTCATAAAAAAAAATTCAAGATTATCGACATTCTAATGAGCAACAACAGTGGTATGAGAAACACATGCGTTGTTGTCCCATTGTATTAGCATTAAATGCAAGCAAACATGTCTAGACACAATGGTCAAGCTTTTCAAGCTTGAACTGCTTGTTGGATATGGATGCAAATCCCTGATAATATAGGCCAACATAATCATCTAGTATGTGAGAAATTGCATGCCTATTGTCTTTTGTCATTTTCCATTGCTCCCTAGGTTCTAAAGTTGAGAAATGGTTTTGTTTTTGTTGATTTGGTAGCTAATTTTTCTGATTTCTACCATACATTTGTCTGCTTGCTGCAATCACATCCACAGAAGCTTCAAGCTAGATGTTAATTAAAATAACTAATCCCTTGATTTATGGAAGGAGACTTGTATTTGTCTCTTCTGCCTTGGCACCCATCTTCAAGCAATAAATAATGGAACTGTGCCCGAGTTGCTGAACCCATTAGTCCACCCACAGTTTGGAAAACCATCCCATCTATCTTTTGCCTTTTTTTTTTTTTTTTAAATTGCAGTTGTTAATAGTGGTTTGATTGTTGCTCCAGATGACAGTTTATGGCAAAGGAGTATCAGTGCTGATGCCAGGAGAGGATGTTCCAACCTTCCTTGCACACCCAGCTCCTGCACCTTGCTCTCCTGAGCCTATCATAAGTCAATTTCATCAGCACAGCTCTTGCCTCAGTTTCACCTTGGCCTCAACTTCAAGCTCAATGCCTTAACATCATAACAGAAAAATATCAAACTAACTATAGCAACAGTTTCTCTTTTTTTTTTTTCTTTGTTCATAACATTTTCCATCTTTCTCCGTCAATCTGCTTAGCAATGGTAATCTGCTTATCAGAACCATTGCTGTGATTTTGATTCAACCCAAGCTTATCTCAAGCTCTTACATATCTCCTCTCATCTCATTAAGGAGAATTCGCTATTGTAATTTTTCAAAATTTATATAATTTAATACACGAACAGTTAGATCTAAAACTAAAAATCTATCAACTCAATTAGAGATTAAAACCGTATTAATTTTACTAATTTTTAATAATTTATATTAAAATTTCCACTTTTATATATAAATTTGTATATAAATAAATATTTGATTTATTAATTATTAAACTCATTTTGCTTATTTTAAATATTATATATATTATTGTTTTCAATTAGCCAATTACTCTTAAAAACAATGAAAATTCAAATAATCTAATTTCCAAAACAAGTAACGTTTACAGAAAGATGAAACATTCCAACGACACAAGTGGATTCTCATGAGAAGTAGACTCATTCTTCTGCTCCTCCATCAAAACGCTGCCGTTTTCTTCTCCTTTCTCCACTTTCTTCGCTCCACTTCCCGTTTCCACTTGCCTACCACCCGATTTTCCAGTCACCTTCGCCGGGTTCCCTCCCGTTCGCGTTGCCGGTGACCTTGACCGCCGCCCCGACTTCTCACCTGAATCCCTTCCGACTCTGCGAGACCCCACATTCCGCTGTGCAGTCCTCGCCTGCCCGGGTAACTCCCTCTTTCCCGGAGGTTTTGTTCCTCTTTCTCTTTCGCCGTTGTATGGACGCTTTCTGGGGAGTTTCGATGGAGATCTGTTGACTCTCTTCTTGCTCGTTACCTCGTCATCTCTTATCTCTGTTACAGCAGTCGCAGTAGTTGCTGTTGTGGCCGTCATGTAAGTGTCAGTGACGCTGCATATCTCCGAGGCTTGAGAGATTTCTGGGTTTCTTTCTACTTCTTGCTCCTCTTCTTCAAGTTCATTCTCTGGGCATTCAGGTTCATGGACAATGGGGATTTGGGTGGTGTTCTGTCGTGTTGATGGACTCGTTTGTGGTGCTTTGGAGATGGGTGTTTCAGAAAGGACTTCTTTTACTGTTTCTTCTTCAAGTGAAGTGATGGGGACATGAGAGCTATTGGGTTGTGGTGCAGGAAGTTTTGATGAAGAACGGTGGTGGTCTGGAGCTTCAGGTTGATGTGCCTCTCTCACTGCTCCGGAGCTTACACAACAACCCATTTCGAGATTACGGCCTGCAGCGTAGGTGTCAGATTGAGAGTAACCGATGAAGAAGAAGAAGAAGCATTTTGATTATGGATTTGAATATCTTAGCAACGGTAATAAAAGGCAGAGAAAGTGATGTGTGATAGATTAGACGAAAGAGGAGCTTAAGCTATGACTTCTGTCATTGGTGCAATTTTTTATGCTTTGGGGTAGATTTCCCAGCGATTTGGTTCGAGTCGATTCCAATCAAATTTAATGGTTAATTTTTTTTATAATCAAATAAAATCCAATTTTGAGTATAAACGAATCACATTAGACCTGCCAATTTTAATCTGATTTGGTTTTAAATTTAATTTAAACCAATTTGATTGAGAATTTAAATCGGACCGTGGCCTGGCTTAGGAGGGAGAGTATATCGCTCCCCATTTCATCAATTCAGACCAAACTACGTCATATATGAGGTTACCAGAAAATGAGTGGTTAATTTGAGGCCTTCAAATTAAAACGTTATTCACTTGTCCTTTTCTGTAAGAATAAGCATCAAATCAAACTCAAAAACCACCTCAAGCATACCAATTTCCCTTAGTGAGAAATCGCAGAATGTTTTGCTTCCTTCAAACAGTGCATTAGGCACCAACACAACCACTTTCCACTGAAATTCAATGCAAGGTTCAACGACATTTTGCTAGCAGAAACATTGCATTCAAATGGACCACTTGTCAGGGCTCAGAATTTTGATATCATGTGCAGGCCAGCAAAATTAACAAAGATATCATGAGCAGGCCAGCAAAATTAACAATCTATGTGGTGAAAAAGCGATTGAATCTTGTCAAAAGAGAATAGCTAATAGCCTCATCCGCATTTTTTCTATTTACATGAAATGATTAGCTTGTACCATTCACACGATACGTCACTACGCAATACTCAACAGCCAAAACTGGAAGAAAATCTCAGTGGAAAAACAAAATAGAAGAAAGGGGCAATGTTTTGAATTACAAAAGGATGAATTTACAACCAGAATAGAGTAGAACAAACTTGAGTTTATTTAACCTTTGAGAGACCTGAAAAGGGTTGGTCTTCTCCAACTGAAGCTTTTACAAAATATCACTTTAGATATGAGCTAAAGTATTGGGTTCGTATTGTTGGTAATCATTGATCAAGCAATACACAGAGTTACCAGCATAAAATGAGGAGGGAGTTAAAGGAAAATTAAAAGAATAAAAAAAAAAAAAAGAGGCCCTCATCATGAGTTAGAAAGTTGTGAAGATGCAGCCCGATCTGATTCTATCATGGATTTGATGTAGAATTCGCCTGCCTTGTATGATGATCTGACCATGGGACCAGATGCTACATACCGAAATCCCTGTATCATCCAGAGAAAAAATAAGGTATGTGCAAGCAACCTTAACCTTTGGCTTTAAGTTATGAAAGTGAAAACATATGATCAATTTTGACTGTGAAGCATCCTTCAAAGACAAAGAAAACTTGAGAGATAATCTGCCAAACAGATTACATGATCAAGTGCTATTTAAAATGTTTCATGTAATCACATTAGGTGCACATACACGATGTAGCAATGGATCAAAGTCAAGTGTTAAGATAGGTTTGTTAGCATACAATGTTAATTCAAGAAGATAAAATCATTAACAACTACACAGTTATTGATTGTAGCACACATGGCATTGAGTGAAAGTACTAATGATAATTTTTAATAATAAACTAGGAGAAAATTTCAACACAGAAACAGAAGACACGAGAAGTTTTTGGCAGGGAATGGTAAGAGCCAACTTTGTAAAGTCTACATATTTGAACAGATTATACAAAAGAATGTATGCAGTTCCAAATATCAGAACATAGTAAAAATAGTTTGAGACCATAACACCACAAAACTCAATAATTGCCTTCCCAGATTCAAGGATATGCTAGAAAATTAGACTGGGGAACAGGAAAGTATCTGTAGGATGAATACTTAGAGGAATGAAAATCTACTGCTTCAAAACTAAAACTAGGGCACCACTGATTTTGTACTGTTACAGAATAGTTTTAAACCAATTACAGCCCAAGCCACGAGGAAATGATAATAAATCTGCCACATCAGAGCGGCTTGCTTTGACCCTAATGCTACCTTATTCACAAATGGATCACTTCCACTTGCATAAATGAGAACTAAAGGTGGATAACATCCATCCAATGCAGTACTTTTGTTTGCAATAAATCCAACTATATTCCTTCTAATGCTTCAGGTGAAAGTTGTATAGAACAAAAACAAAGAGGGGAACCATAGTCAACATGAACTGATAACAAAAGAAGCAACGTTGAGAAAAGATAGAGCAAACCATGATTTAAAACATCAAATAAGTTAATATTGTAATGAAAAACATAGAAAGAGAAAACAAAGGAGGATAGTGAAAGAATAAGTAGGAGGTAACGCTAACGACATTCCACTTGCTTGTCAAATCTAGTCCACTTTCACTGACCAATTAAAACTCATTAGAATGAAGTGCGTAATGATATGCAATTGGCAATGATCAAAGGATGCAGAAATAGTGATTATCTGCACACTTTATGCTATCAAAGTAAATCATGCATACAACAAGGGAAAGAAAATAATTAAATACAAAAACTAAAAATAAAGCAGCAGCATACCATTTCCATGCCAAGCGCTCTATACTTCTCAAAAGCTTCAGGAGTAATGAATTCAGATACTGGCATGTGGCGCTTTGATGGTCTCATATATTGGCCAAAAGTCATCACATCCACACCTGCTGCTCTCACCTTCTCCATTGTTTTCACAACCTGTTCAGGTGTCTCCCCACAGCCTAACATTATTGAAGTCTTGGTAAGTGTTCCAGTGGGTGCATGATCTTTGGCCATCATTAAAACGTCTAAAGATTGCTTAAAATTTGCACGGCGATCCCGTACAACACTTTGAAGTTCTTCAACAGTCTCAATATTGTGAGCAAAAACATCTAATCCTGATTTTGCAACTTCCTCTACACATCCAGGGTCACCTCGAAAATCCGGAACTAGAGAATTAAACGAGTACAAGAAACATTAGAAAACAGGGAAGTAAGGAACATTCATCATTATAAAGATACAACAAGCAGGAAGAAATAGCTGCTCAGAAAATTTGATACAACGGCGTATGCTCATTCAACTCAAACAAACAATAACTTTTTCGCTGAGTGGCAACTTGCAACTTTGGCATTCACAAGCACAACAATAAATGAATATCTGAGAAAAGCTGTGATTCATACCCAGTGCTTCTATCAGCATATTTGGCTTCAAAGACTTGAGCTTCTGCACAGTCTGAGCAAAATGACCACTCCCTTGATCAGGCAAATCATCACGATCTACACTAGTAATAACCACATAATCCAAACCCCACGATGCAATTGCCTCGGCCACATTGGCAGGCTCATCAGGGTCAGGTGGAGGAGGAGTACGAGAGGTCTTCACATTGCAAAACCTGGGAAAGGAAAATGGTCATATATAGCCATGGAACCTGACAAGAAAAAATAATTGAAAAAGGAGAATCATACCGGCACCCACGAGTACAGGTATCCCCAAGAATCATAATGGTGGCAGTGGCAGTTCTTGTCTCACCGCCAGACCAGCACTCGCCCAAATTAGGACATTTAGCCTCCTCACAAACAGTATGCAACTTCAATTCCCGGAGCTTCTTCTTGATCTGGACATACTTTTCACCGCCAGGGATTGCTTCCTTCATCCATTTGGGCTTGGGGAGGGGTTTTTTCTTGGTTCCCACATCAACAGAGTAGAAGCTGTTGGATGGAAGGTCAGTGAAATCAGAAAGAGAAGGGGACTCGGAGGCTAAACGGGAGCGGAGACCAGCTAGAGTTTGAGGGAAATCGGGTTTAGCAGGCTCAACTAGGGAGGAGAAAAACCGGGGTTTGTTGGATTTGAGGGTGCGAGCAAGGCATGTGAAGCGAGAACTAAACATGATTTTGTGGGTACGTATGTAGCTCCTCCGTGGGGATAGAGGCAAAGATGGACGCTGAGAAGGGAGAGAGATTGGATGGTAAGGAGGATTAGAAAGATTGATTTGGTGTGGCCAGCAGCCTGAGTAGCCACATTGAGATGGGCTTGGATCTGTGAGTTGGGCCATACCCACAATTAGATACTAAATATTATAATTTTATAGAAAAATTAGTAAAGTAAGTATTGCATGATAGAGGGAAGGAATATCAGTAGTATTGGAAATAAAGCAAATGTGAGAGAGAGGGACTTAAAAGCAGTTTGATATTAATGGCTAAACTCATCTATCACTTCTTTCTATCATTTAATATTATTAATATAAGTAGCTATCAAACTCCATGTTTTTGTTGTCAATTTATGGTTTCGATCATCTTCGCCTCCTTTTTTTTCTTTTTCTTTTTCTTTTTTATTTAATATTATTCTTAAATAAAAGATTCTCATTTTCAATTTCTCACACTTCTTGAAAAACACACAGTGGCTTTTCTTTGCTTGCTGGACCGTTGGAATCATTCTCTTCTGCCTTTTTAATATATCTTATCAAACTCATTTTTTCACATTTAAACCTTAATTAATATTTTAATTAAATATCTATTTTTTTATATTCTTAATTTAAATGTGTTACTATTAATCATAAATGGAATTAAATTAAATCAAAATTATTCATTTTTAATTTCGTAAAATACATTTTTAGTAAAGGAAATCAAAAATTAAAATTTATTTTTATTTCATTTCATGTGGATTTTTGTACTATTCTTCAATATTAGCTAAACTCATCTATCACTTATAACTCCTTTCTATCATTTAATATTATTAATATAAGTAGCTATCAAAATCAATAATTTTCAAAGTCCATGTTTTTGTTGTCAATTTATGGTTTCGATCATCTTCGCCTCCTTTATTCTTTTTTCTTTTTTTAATTTAATATTATTCTTAAATAAAAGATTCTCATTTTGAATTTCTCACACTTCTTGAAAAAAACACAGTGGCTTTTCTTTGCTTGCTGGACCGTTGGAATCATTCTCTGCTTTTTTTTTTTTTTAATATATATTATCAAACTCTTTTTTTCACATTTAAACCTTAATTAATTATTTTAATTAAATATCTCTTTTTTATATTCTTAATTTAAGTGTGTTACTATTAATCATAAATGGAATTAAATTAAATCAAAATTATTCATTTTAGTAAAGGAATCTTTAAATTTAAAATAAATAAAAGAAAATTTCTTTTTTATTTCATTTCATGTGAATTTTTTATTTTATTTATTTATGTAGAATTGTATCGCATTATACATACATACACATCTCAATCAATCTAAAAGAATCCCATAAATAAAATAATAATTCAAAAATCTTCCAAATCAATTTCACATCCACAAATTCAATTGTAGTTTTCATTAAAAATAAAATCGAATTTATTGAGTCTCTTTGAATAAAAAAAAAATAATAGGGTAAATTTTTTTTTTTTTATATTAAAAAGCTTGAAATCGAATATATATATATGTAAAAGAAATAAGCATAGATAATTGCTCACTTGCACGATTGCCCAACTACCACTTTCCTATCACACCCCGCACGCAATCCTTCCACGAAGTTACACCTCTTCAATCTTCGTATTCTTTTTTTTTTTTAATAAATTTCATTTAAATTATATTGATTATTATAAATTATATATAAAATAATGTTTGATTAAATATCATTTTTAAATATTATATTTGAATAAATAAATATAATAAAATAATATATATAAAAAAGAAATGGGAAATTAAGAATTTATAAATTATAATTAACAAAATGTTACCAAATATATACATTGAGATTAATAAGATTATCAATAACATTAATATGATTAAAAATTGAGTTGAATTATGAGAAGTTGACATCATGCAAAACTATACCATCAATATAAATAAATAAAAAAAAAACATAAAATCATTGGAAATGGACCATTTCATTTCACTTCATCTAATTCAATTCATGGGCATAACTCAGTGTCTTGTTTGGCCAAACAGAAAAATGAAAATGAAATATGTAGCATTATTATTTTGACAACGCACGTGACGCGCTTACAAAAACTGGCGGCTATTGCTATTATTCCCAAACCAATCTCTATCTTTCTTTCTTACCATCCCCATCCCCACGCGCACCCAACCCCGCTCTCTTCACTTGTTTTTCTATCATATAAATTAATTTAAAAGTAAAAAAATGATTATATTATTTTTACTAATATATTTTTTTTATACATAGTCATAGGACTTAATTATTGTTAAAATCATATATTTTGTATAAATCTTGCATATACACACACGTCTTATAATTTATTTTTATATTATTTTATAATTGAATTATTATTTTTATTTATTATTATTACATATGAATAATATTTAATTTTGATGCGATAAATCTTTATATTTATATAAAATACTTATTTAATACACATAAAATCAATAAAATTTATATTTTTGTTATTAGAATAATTCAATGACAAACTAATAATATATTTAAAAAAAAAAAAAAGGAGAGTAGTCTACCGCACCTCCCCTACTTTAGCCTAATGTGCATGTAATTCTTGGGATTAACATGTAAGTAAATGAGGGGTTTGGAACACCAAAATCAGAAATCCGCATTACTAAAACACGCGCCGCCACAGCGTGTGGGAGTCGCCTTTCATCTTTTCTGTAAAGAAACTACAACTCTCTCTCTCTCTCTCTCAACCATTTTAGCTTATTCGCTCAGAGTCAAGTTCCTAGAATTTGCTAGAGCGAGAAAACAGGCAAGCAATAATACATGGAGAGAGAAAGAAAGAAGCAAATAAAGTAGGCTAAGCTCTCTCAGTTCTCACCTTTTTTTCCACATTTTCTACCTTGCTTTTTTTTTTTTCTTTCTTCTGCTACTGTGTGGTTTTTCTCCAAGTTATAATCTTTCTACAGGTGGGTGGCTCTTTTCTTATTTGTTTTCATAGAATTCTGATGCACTATTAGTTTACGTCTCTTTTTCTCCGTGTGAGTGATAAAAAGTTAATTGAATCTTAGCTCCTAAGCTTCTCTACTTTTGAAAAGTTCTTGAAGCGCTTCTCTCATTCTTATTGGCCACAAATTTTGATTCCATTTCACCTACTGCTACGATTACTCACTGTATGCTCGTGGGTATTTTTTGTTGGTACGATTTTTCAGATTGGAGACTGAGTCTATGATTGATGTTGCGGAGAAAGAGACAGTTCAGATATAGATCAGCGGGAATGGAGAGATCTGGTCGGGAGTACTTGAATTTGGAGATCTATCTAAAGCTCTTCGTTGGGTTTGTTTTGATCTACTCAGCGACTATTTCTTTTGGAGTTACTAATCCCAGTGATGGTAATTCACTCTCACTCTGTCTGCTTCTTGCTTTTCCCTCATTTTTGGAGTTCTCTTTGTTGTTTGGCTTCTGGGAAAATGTGGGATATGTGACAGATTAACTTCCTATGCTAATTTCTAAATGGCATTGATATCGCAGAGTGTTGCAGTTTCCAAAACAGTGAATTAAAGCAACTAAATTAGAGACATAATTTAAGTTTCAGCTGAAAATGTAGCATTTATCTGCTGTATTTATTACTTATCTATGCTTTAGAGTTCCTTTATAGTAATTGTTATTAATACGTGGAGCATGTATCGTATCTCATCACTTGTATTTGTTTGATTGAATTAGTTGCTGCAATTAATAGCTTATACTCTTCTCTTGGAAATCCTGTACTGCCCGGATGGGTTGCTTCGGGGGGAGACCCTTGTGGCGAAAGTTGGCAAGGTGTTGGATGTGAGGCTTCAGACATCACGTCCATGTATGGAAATGCTTCATTCCGCTCGCTGTCCCAGCTACCATTTCCTGATATTTATAATATACACTTCTGTTATGATTTTGATGTTTATTGAAACGTTGGGTTTTGTAGAGTTCTTAATGGAGCTAATTTGGGAGGAGAACTTGGTAATGACCTGGGAACGTTTACTTCTATCAGATCAATGTAAGGGTTGCTCTCTTTCTCTGGTGTTTGTCATCTGTGTGGTGAACAGCCTTCCTCCTAGCCCAGAATAAAGTTCTTGCGCTTCATGCTTTTGCCATATTATTACTATTATTATTTGGAATCTTATTAAATGCCCTTTATAGTTTTTTTTTTTCCTGAATATTTTTTTTTGGCTTTTATTGTATTTTCAGAGATTTAAGCAATAACCGTATTGGGGGAAGCATTCCGTCCAATCTGCCTGTTACCATGCAAAACTTGTATGTGGCTCGGGAAATGAAGTAAAATTGTCATTGTATCAGAGACTGCCTTATGATATATAATTTCACATACTTGTCTACACCTCATTATGCAGAAGTTTTTGACAATCTTTATCTCTTGACAGTTTTCTTTCAGCAAACAATTTCACTGGAAGCATCCCTGATTCCATATCCTCTCTGACTTTGCTAACAGCCATGTAAATTGTCTCAATCACTCTTCGTATTGATGCCTAATGATTGTTGGTGTCAGTTTTACATGTTTTGTGCTTATATCTTTACTTCATATGCTATGCAGGTCTCTGAACAACAATTTCTTAAGTGGAGAGATACCAGATTCTTTCCAGTCCCTTACAGGGTTGATCAATCTGTAGGTTCTTATTTTTTAAAGTTGGTTTGCTATTCCTCTCAAGGTTTCACTTTGTGAGATAGTTTATAATTAATGGAGTTAAGTTATGTATCTGCAGAGACTTATCCAGTAACAACTTGAGTGGGCAATTACCTGCTTCTTTTCAAAATTCGATTCGTCTTACAACCTTGTAAGTATTTTTTCATAATCCATCCAATCACACTTATTTCATCCCGGTGTGTTAAGCTAATAACTTATTTTGGCAGACGTTTGCAGGAAAATAAGCTGTCTGGGACCCTTGATGTTCTACAAGATCTTCCCTTGAAAGATTTGTATTATTCCCAAACATTTCTCTTTTTAATTTACTTCCGATCATTAACTAATAAAATTGTTTTCAATTTGGGGAATTCAATTCTCAAGTTTCCAAAATTTTGTAGGGTAAGTCCTTGATCATCTTGGTCTTATCTTAAACAGGAATATAGAGAATAACCTCTTCTCAGGACCTATACCTGACAAGATGCTGACCATCCCTGATTTCAGGTGAGAATACAAGCATTCTTTTATATTCATGGGGTTATGCTCCTGTAATGTAAGAAATTTATGCCATGATATCTTTCTTTCTCCATTATAAGTTTTCTGGTGTTTTAGATAAATCTTGATAATTATGACGAGAAAACTTAATTGCGTATAAATCAGTGACTAAATTAAGTAATACTGCTGCAAATGGCTGTTCATTTTATTGTATCTGGACTATGGGCAGCCAAACGCAAGATCCCTTGAAACAAATAGGACTTGGAAATCATATCAAGTTGATATGACAGATAATTCAGATTGACTTATAGTGGTAATTTTTTAGGGAGCTCACATATAACAGTACATTGAAACTTTAGGTGAAGAGTCGATCCAAGTCATAAAGATGGAAATTATATTGCAAAAACTTACCTGAAATGTTACAGAAACAGGAGAGCAAGTTAAGGAATTTTAACACAGTTACACTAGCATTGTTTTCGCAATGTTTGCAACAAATAATTGTAAGTGCTGTAAAAAATCATTGCATATTGTCTTCTGTTTTTCATAGCACCTGGGCTTCTGATGCATCAGATCCAGGACACCCTGTGCTAATTATGGTTTCTAAAGCAGCAATTAGTGCTTGTGGCTGTAAGCATTGTGTGGGCAGCCTTGCTCGAAGCTTTTACTTTTGCTTGCAGTCTACTGTACTTGGCATCTAAGTTCATGGAAGTTTGTCAATATGTTGTTACCCATGAACAGGAAGAATATCTGCGTCGTTTTTTAGAAATTTTGGTAGTTGGACACGCCACTCATTTATGTGCTGATATTACAAATATCTGTGCAGAAAAGATGGGAATCCATTCAATGATACATCTGCGCCCTTACCTGCACCAACATCCCCACTGATGCCGCCACCAGCACCAGTGCTTCCTGGAACGCCAACTTCACCTTCATCTGGGAAAACACCTGGTAAAACACCTGGCAAACAGGTTGATGGGCCATCTTCATCAGAGGAACCTAGTTCTGGAGGGAAAAAATCTCTAACTACTAAAAAAATAGTTTGGATATCAATTGCTGGTGTATTGGTGTTTGTAATTTTGGCATTAGGGCTAGCGCTTTTTATTCCAAGATGTAGCAGAAGAAGGGAGGAGGCCAGCAGAAATTTCAAGCGACATCAAGTTGGTGCATATAGAGGCAACCGAGAGAGTCATGAATCCTTGGCCCAACCGCCTACTGAAACAGAAAAAGGCAAACAACTTTTCCATTTGATGGTCTGCTGTTTTGCAAGGTTTAAGATAATTTGGTAAATGACACATAAAATTTATGCTCACAGTTCCAAAGGAGGCTATGGTACTTGCAGAGGAGGATCATGCAAAGCCACAAACTGTGCATGAGAGAACTATGCCAAGAATTCCAAAGCGGGATGATTATGAAATAGACATGAGCAGAGTAGATTCATTTTTCATGCCCCCTCCCCCTCCGCCGCCCCTGCCTCCACCATCACCGCCGCCGCCACCACCACCACCTCCTCCTCCCCCTCCCCCTCAATCTCCTCCGCCTTCTCAATCTCCTCCTCTACCTTCAGCAAAGGTCATTGTTACGCCAATTGCTCCTGCAGAAGCAAGTACAGCAAAGCCTCCTACTAAACTTCAGAATCCTTCCACTTCTGCCAGGTCTTTCACCATTGCATCCCTTCAGCAATACACAAACAGCTTTTCTCAAGAAAATCTTATAGGTGGAGGTATGCTGGGAAATGTTTACAGAGCGGAGCTTCCTAATGGGAAGGTATGATTGTTGTAATCCATATGAACTATTTCTGGGGATGTTAGACGGAATCATCGATCATGAGACTTAAATTTTGTCCTATGTTAATTATCTTATATTTTTTCTTCATTGATTTGTTCCTCTTCTCTTTCAACTACTTGCCTACTTGGTTTTCTTATATGCTTCTTTTCCCAATTGCACCATCTCAATTCAGTTTAGGTGTTACTTTCTTCTTTACTTGTAATTATGATGAGTTGATGACTTCTCTCGCAAGGGTTGAAAGTAGATTGAATATACGTGTTGCCAAATCTTATTTCCTCTTTGACGCTATCAGTGTGATTAAGCAGTGATTATTGTGCATGGAAAAATAGCTCAAAGTTGTGATGCATGAATTTTTTGGATGCTTTTGTAGCTTCTTGCAGTCAAGAAACTGGACAAGAAGGCTTCGAGCCAGCAGAAAGATGATGAGTTTATTGAACTGGTTAACAATATTGATCGGATCCGACATGCTAATGTTGTTGAGCTCATGGGTTACTGTGCAGAGCATGGTCAAAGGCTTCTTATTTATGAGTATTGCAGTAATGGAACACTACAGGATGCATTACATTCAGATGATGAGTTGAAGAAGACGCTTTCATGGAATGCCAGAATCAGGATGGCACTTGGAGCTGCCCGAGCCTTAGAGTAAGTCTATTAACCAGTTACATGGTATATTTAACCCATGCTTGTTATCCCTATTATAATCAGCTGACTGGGAAGACGTCCAACTTGTTTATTAGTTAGGGCTCAAACTTCTTTTGTTCATCTTTGACAAGGAATCAAATAGTGTATAATGGGACATTACCTGTTGCACTGTTATTTTTATGCCCCTTGATTTACATATGTAATTGTCGTTACCGTTAACGACCATTATCAATAATTTATTCCTTCAAAATGCCACACAATATTTTACACTTCCCTTCATTCCAGTGAGCGCCACAGAGCAACAAAGGATTTTTTTGACATTCTCTATTTCTCACTCTGAATTTCTCATTCTTTTTACATTTTTTCCATTTAACCTAAGAATTATCATAAAATATATCTATTTCATTGCTAGTTCTAAAGGGTGAGCTTTTTTCTGCTTTTTTTTTTTTTTTTTAATTATCTGCTGATTTATTTTATTGTATTTTTTCATGTTGGTTGCTTATATTTCACTTCATATTGGTGACATTCTCTTGTTGATGTTAGTTTTCTTATTTATATTACACTTTAAATCTTTGTTTTCATTGTTTGCTGTTTCGCTTTTTAGCTTTTTATTTGTGCATACATTTCACAAACTTTGCGAATTTTTTTTAAAAAAAAATTGCATAGCTGCCAGGTTGTTACTGTTATGTTATGGCCATCATAGGCTTGTTTCCATTACTCACAGCTGTGATTTAAAACCATGATCTTTGATATAATATGTTCCAGACCATGGAAAACAATATTATTAACCATAAGATATATTTATAAATTATTTGCTTAGATACTGATATGAAAATCGTCTATATAAATTAAAATGAAGACAAAACTTAAGTGTAAGTTTAGTTCATGATAAATCCACTAAGTAAGAAAAATAATTTATAAGCACCAAAAATAATATTCTACGTAGATGGCTACCTCCAAGGATTTCATTGTCTGCGAACTTGTTAGTTTTTGGCACTCTTTTCTACAACAGCACATGCTATCTTCACTGACCTTTCTTATGGGCACACAATTCTACCTTTTATAGTCCACTATGCAAGTACAAATTTGGACTAGAGTTATTCCTGCTCGAACCCATCTTTAAGTTGGATTCCTTGACCACTGATTTCCTTTATTTTCTCCAATTCTTCCTAAATTAAATTTTATCTAAAATCTTCCTATTTGGGCTTAACTTCTGCTTCCTAGTTACACTTCAATCCTAATTTGAATTTGGATTTTCAGCAGATACTTTTATAAAAAGTGAATAAAAAAATCCCAAGGACCTTGTTTAACTGCGCAACAGCTCTCTATTCTATGCTGCCCAAATCAGTGAGAAGAAAAGAATATTGTAAAGTGAATTGGGCTTAGAACTCATGTTTAGTGGGAGATTTTTGAAGATATTGTTTTGTATGTCTATAAATATTGAATCTCTTCACAAACAAGTTACTTATGTGGGTTGCTGCTGAGTATATTGTAAACCTGTAGAAATGCACTTGTTAGAGGTAAGGATTGATAAGTAAAACAGTCTATAAACCTTATTTTTGGAGCCAGGAATTTTGATAAGAGGTACGCTTCTGTTACGAATGCTTACATTCTCCTTCTGTGTGAAGGTATTTGCATGAGATTTGTCAGCCACCTGTTGTACACAGAAATTTCAAGTCTGCAAACATTCTCCTTGATGATGATCTTGCCGTTCATGTCTCAGATTGTGGTTTGGCTCCACTAATATCTTCAGGTGCTGTTAGTCAGGTAAGTCAAATATTATAATATGTAAAAATTCTAAATATCAAATTAGCAAGCATTTTTAATTTTTCATAGTCCACGTATGTATAGTTCTTGTCAGCTTATGGAGTGTTTTAATACACACCTCCTTTAAGCTTGTTATAATCGACACCAATATTAAAGTAATTGTCAGTAATTGATATATTTAAAAAGAATTGATGCTCATACTGAAATTTTAATTTTTACTGTTACGAACCTTTGATATGTGATCTGGAGTCTGAATTTACTTTCAGATTTGTATTAGATTGAGTTGCCTGATAGTAATTTAGTATGTCATATAGAAGTGCTATTGGAAAATGAAATGAAATGACTTTTGTGCCCTAATGAGTCACGAGTGGAAAAAAAAAATATTGATGGTCAGTTAATGTAGCTACAGAATTTATAGAGGAGCAACTGTCTGAAAGAAAACGGTTTTTGGGGCCTTTACAATGAGATGTCCAAACTCTTCTCCTGACATCACGCTGTGCTTATTGAAGATAGTCTTATAACTTTTAGGTTGTAGTGGACTTATGTCCTTTGTCATCTTATCTCTGGAATTAGTAATTGAGATGTTGATCTTACTTTTTACCTTCACATTGCAAAATATGTAAAGTTGGCAGTGTACGTCTGGCCAATTTGGTTTGGTTGTTGTTGGTGTGCTTCAACCAACTTTGTTATGGCACTAATGTTGAAGACATTGTCTTTCTGCCCTTTCTGTTGTAAGCACATCAATTTCTTGGCTCTTGTACTTCAGGAGGGAAAGTTAATCATCTGTAAATATCTTTATCTAAGATGGCCCAAGTTGGAATCATCTGTTTAAATCTGGATCCTGGAAAAGACTTTGAAGTTCCTTTTCTATAAGATTGCATCACGAGATTTTTTTTTGGTTGACAAGAAATCAGGATGTGGCTGCTTTTGTTCACTGTTTAAAATGGTGGGCATACCTGCCTAATACCCCAAAAAGCTTTTGCCTAGACATGATAAATGGACGGCTGCTCCATTTGCATGGGTTGCATTTCTTTGGATTGTTGGGTTTCAAAAGCTTGATTACTTAACTAGTTTCCATGTGTGACAAGTGGTTTTGATTGAAAAAATGATGTATGAACTATGAAGCTTCTGTTGCATTTTCATGTGTTAATCCTGAAATTGTTTACATTTTTTTTCAGTTGTCAGGACACCTGCTAACAGCTTATGGTTATGGGGCTCCAGAATTTGAGTCTGGAATTTATACTACGCAGAGTGATGTTTATAGCTTTGGGGTGGTTATGTTAGAACTCTTAACAGGCCGAAAGTCCCATGATAGGTAAAAGAAAATGAAGCATCTTCTATTTGTTATCATATGCCTAATTGCCTATTATTCCTTCTAGACATAGATACTTTTATTAAATTTTTGTAGGACGCGAAATCGAGGCGAGCAATTTCTGGTGAGGTGGGCAGTCCCCCAGCTTCATGACATTGATGCATTGTCCAGGATGGTTGATCCTTCTCTCAATGGAAAGTATCCTGCGAAATCATTATCGCATTTTGCTGATATAATTTCTCGGTGTGTTCAGGTGAGAATTCATTTTTCTTCCTTTTATAACTGAATCCACTAAGACTAATTTCATGCATTAGATTATGAAGTTCCATGCTGGTAAGGTACTATTGGTTCTTCCAAAATTAGTATTTCATCTCTGTAATGGTTCCTTGTCTATCCTGGTATTCTGGTTTTTTTCAGGGCTGTCCTTCACACTTGTAACTTGTGAGCATTGCAAAAAAAGCTTAATGATGGTTGGTAATTAAATAAAAAATGAATTGTTATCTAAGAGTCGTGTTTAGGGTCTAGATTGTGCAAGAGAGGGAAGGATAAAAATTACTTGTTTCTTTTTCATCATAGTATTACTTTTGCATTTTCTGATTTGGCTTGGTAGAATTCTGAGATGGAGAAGATTTATCATCAGGTAGTCTACTTTGTTATCTACCCATGTAGATTTGCTTCCCTGACCTCAAGTTTATCTTACAGACTCAGCCAGAATTCAGGCCACCAATGTCTGAGGTTGTCCAGGATCTGGTAGACATGATTAGGAGAGAGCGCCTCAGCAACGAGTCAATTGGGGACTGATATAACTCTTAAAACCATCATCCCCTGTCATCTGAGAACATGGGTGCAAAGATGCAGATGTTGATGAGACTCCAATTCCAAGAAGATGCATCTATTGGAAACAAAATGCTCTGTACTAACATCCTCCACTGTATCAGATCTCAATTTCTTACCACTCAAGGAGAGAGCAGGTAGAAGACGCTGACAAGCAAAGTTGGCTACAAAAATGATGTGGCGGGAACCCTGAACAAATTCGATTTGTCTGGTTAATTTATTTGTGATTCTATTATTGATTAAATTATGCAATGATCTCTTTGTTACTGCACAAATCGGCTAACATGATTGTTTTGTAGTCATTGGTTGCTAATTCTTGATAATGAAATTTTGTTTGTAATGCATGTAGAATAGTGATATTAATGTTTGGTTCTGCCAATTCATATCAGCTCATAATAGTTGCAGAACAATATAATGGTTGATCAATTAAAGAAAAGGGAGAAGGACATGAGAACCTCCAAAAAACCACATTGACAATGCTGTGTTACAGATAGTAAAGTGCATCAAACGGTTGTGTTCCTTTTCAATAACTCCACATACAATGCTGTGTCCAGAACAGTTGTAAAGAAGAGAGATATGGGATTAGTTTATTTGTATTTAATATTCCTTTTTCCCTGCAAGTCTTGTGCATTTAGTAAATAGTGCATTAAAATAATAAACGTCAATGGCAGATTTTGAGGAAAATGGGAGCCAACTTCTCTTCTATTCTACTTTGGGTTTGAGTAAATGCATATGGGTTTTGAGGAAAATGAGAGCAAATGCAGATTTTGAGGAAAATGAGAGCCTTCGCACGTTTTTCCTCACACGGAAATCTAAACTCTAAGCACATCTAATATAAGTTTTCTTTTATTTATTTATTTATTTTTTTGTACCAAAAGTTTCATAATCCTCAACTCTACTCTAAGGTTCCTCACCTTGGCCCGACAATATAAGAGGGGGAGTTAAATCACGGTACATGGTAGCCTTTTAGATGAGAGGCCCAGGAGTCCGGTGCGCACAAAAAGTCCACCCAGAAAATGAAACTCTTACATTGCCGCTACCAGAACTCAAATTTTGACTCTTTGGTACCAACTCTGCCATCCGAGTACCAACCTTATTACGCCCGTACGAGCTTCTTTTATTTATTTCTTAGTGATGTTCTTCATGGGTTTTTTTTTTAATTAAATTGTACTAAATTTAAGTCTTAGCAGACACAATTGATAGTTGTCTAAATATTTATAGCTTTTTTAAAGAGGATAAATATTAAAATTAAATTAAATATTTAAGAATAATTAATATATTTATTGATAAAAATATTTTAATTAAATAATATAAAAATAAAATTGAATTGATAATTTTTATAAAAAATTATTCCTTAGTTTTAATATTTCTATAGCTTTTCTTTGGTATCAACTAATTAACGAGTTCGATGTCGACACACTGCAGTATATAAACTTCCCCTTTTCGCTCCCTCCTTGCTTCCCTCTCTTATCTCTCTTTCATTTCCAATCTCAATTCTTTCCTGCGAAGCAAACAGCCCTTTCAACCATCACCTACCTTATTTTATAAGCTTCATTCGATCTACTCCTTAGAACCTCCAATTTCCAATCTCCTTTTTAAATTTGTATATACTTCCCCGTTTATTTTGTTTGTTTCTGGAGTTTAGATCTTCTGATTTGCTCTAATGAGTCGCTACGATTCTAACCCCTTCGACGAAGAGGAGGTCAATCCTTTCGCGGTATGTTCACATTCTTTGGTGATGTAATTACGGTGTTGGATTCAGTTTGGTATTATTTTTTATTGTGTTGGATTTGTTAGATCTGTTTGTAAATGCTTGATTTACAAGGTAAGGTGAACTTGAGAGCTTAGATGCGACTTAGCTATCTATTTATATTTCATATTTTGTAGCTATATTGATTTGAATTTGCTACTTTTTATTTTTGGGCAATGCTCTATTTGGCTTCCGAGAAAACCAAAGGAACCTGAAAGAAAATTGTACTGTTTGGATCTTATCATTTTGGATTGCTGGACCATATTGTGTGTGATGGAGAATCACTTATTGCTTTGTTAGTTTATTATTATTATTATTATTATTATTATTGTTCTAATTTTTTGTTTGATGGTGCAAGGATCAAGCAACGAAGGGGAGAGGAACAAGGCAATCAGATTATGGGGCAGGTTCCTTTTATATGACTGTAAGCTTGCCGTTTTCCTTTAATATCCTATCTGCCTTTACTTTTATAAGGTGGAATATCATTTTTCAAGATACTGTTACCATGTTATTGCACTTTATATCTTAGGAATTTTAGTTGCACACCTAGGGTGCTTTTAGCTTCTATTTGTTTCACATCACAATAGTAAGGATATGGAAACTTAAAATGTTTGATTTATAGAGCCCTTTCTCTTGATTGATTTAGAATGCTGTTCGTGAGTTCTAATTGTATCTGCCATGACAGGTTTACTTGCTTTTGTGTATATGCATTATCAACCACTGATTTTATTTTTTTTTTTAGGTTCTTTTCAAGTAGTGACTAAGTTTCTTGTGTTTTCTATTGTTATATTCCTCTGAACTTTCTAGAATCCGGGAAGTGTTCCTCCTGCAACCTCAAGGCTTTCACCCCTTCCTCCTGAACCCTATGATCGGGGTGCAACAGTTGATATTCCCCTTGACAATGTAAAGGTATTCTAAAAGTCTTTAATATGTTTATTGTTGCAATGTATGTCTACATAATATGAAGTCCTTTTTAAGCAAAGATTTGTATTTGATTACTCTTTGAATAACTTCAGGATTTGAAATCAAAGGAGAAGGAGCTCCAAGCTAAAGAGGCTGAGCTTAAGAAGAGGGAGCAGGTGATTGCTTGTCTTATCGTAGCTCCTGAACATGGTCGCCATACGTGTTAAAATTTATTGCTTTATGAAATAAACATAAATGTTGTTTAATTTATGAATTGGTTTTAATTTTCTGGTTAATTGAATCTAAGAGTTTTGTGACCTATGTACTCTTAAATTTCATTAGCAAATTCTTGCATGTTTGGACATAAATTTTCGGTCTAATAATTTGAAGTCTGCTTTCTCAATGTTCTTCAGGAACTAAAGCGGAGGGAAGATGCAATTTCCCGGGGTAATCTAATCTTTTATACTTGATGTTTGATGAAATGATGATGTTTTTAATTGTGAGACAAACTTTTCATCATAATGTTCTTTTTGTTGTTTCTGCAGCTGGAATTGTAATAGAAGAGAAGAATTGGCCACCATTTTTTCCAATTATCCATCATGATATTTCAACTGAAATACCAATCCATCTACAAAGGATGCAATATGTTGCATTTACAACGTTGTTGGGTAAGTTCTAATCATATTTCTGTTATTTTGGTTAAGTATTTTAAATCGAAGGGTGCCTCTTATATGGTGATTTCACATTCTTTCTCAATTATCTCCAACTCTTCAATGGTTATTTTAAATAGGTTGATAATTGTAACCTAGAAGCAATACAGAAAAGTAGTTAAATTGAGGGCTTTTTTGTAATTATTGAGAACTTTATATTCTGTTATTATTTTCTAAGCAATGTTTCTATGGTGAGCCCAAACATGCTATAACTTAATTTTGTTTGGAAGTGAGTATTTATGTGCCTATTGATGATTGTAACCTAGAAACAATACAGAAAAGTAGTTAAATTCAGGACTTCTTTTGTAATTATTGTTTCTATGGTGAGGCCAAATGTACTATAACTTAATTTTGTGTGGAAGTGCAGGATTATTTATGTGCCTGTTGTGGAATATTGTGGCAGTTACCACTGCCTGGATCAAAGGCGAAGGTTGGTTTGAATCCATTTAACATAGTTAATGCACTCTCATCTCGCCCCAGCTTGTTTAGGTTATTCTCTTTTTTAGATCCAACTATCTGGTTTTACACTAATCTCTCTCTCTCTCTCAGGTCCAACAATTTGGTTTCTTGCTATCATCTATTTCATATCAGGGGTTCCTGGAGCCTATTTTACGTGGTATCGTCCTCTATATCGTGCAATGAGGTATTAATTCCTCGTCATTTGATGTTTGATCTGGTTCTCTTTTATGACTACTTAGTATATAGGAGGCCTGTGAAAGTTTCGCCAATGATTATTGTGTACTTGTACTGGATGGGTTCTGACGATTATGATTTCTATTTCTTTGAGAACTCTTGGTCGGCATTTATGTCGATAATTATAAATGTATGCTTCGTGACTCAGAACTGTAGGAATATAATATTAGATATTTCTTTACAGATGCCAGAACCTGATCTCTTAGTTTTATTTTTATGGTTGATTCCATATGTACGTTGTCAAAATATTATACCCTGAAATTGAGAATTCTTTTGGATATTTGATAATATGACACAGCACCAAGTAAAAAAGAACACAATTGTATATTTGGTGAAAATGTTGGAAGAAGGTGATACACTTTGGAAAAGTGGAAATAAGAGTAAAAAGCACTTGCAATTCTATTTTTGTAAAGGCGATATCTTTTATAATTTTGTTTGACAGCTCTATATGCATACTATCAGGGGTTGTTAATCCCTTTTAACCTTTAAAAGGAACCATGTAAATAAAATTTCTGAAATTGAGAAATTTTGCTGTCAATTGGTTTAGTTATACTTTCCTGACACAAGTTGTTTTTTTCTGCATTTTCGGTTTATGTCCTCACATATATAATGCTTAGTATTTATCAATATCAATATGGTGTGCCAACTCCTTTTACAGGACTGATAGTGCTCTGAAATTTGGCTGGTTTTTCCTGGCTTACCTGGTATGCTCATTCCTATTCTTGGTGTCTCTTATCTACTTCGAATACATGCTGCAAATCCCTCATGTACTCTATTGAAATTTAGAATTATAAAAGGGAAGTAGAAAAAAAGAATAGAGGGATTTATGTGGTCTGGCTACAGAGAGCCTATATCCATGGACACTGAACCTCAAAAGACTACATTTTATTCACTTGTGTATCTTTCATATTACATAGAACTCAATATTTATAATGGAAGATGCATAACATATATATGAAATGCTATTAACAATAATTCACTCCTAGAATTTGTTAATCTCATGATTTTCTCATAATCATGACATTGTCATAAATCGCTCCTAAGATTCTTTATGAAATAAATTCTTGTTAATTTTGACATACTCCCTTGTTTAGGTACACATTGGCTTCTGCATCTTTGCTGCGGTTGCTCCTCCAGTTGTTTTTAAGGGGAAGTCTCTTGCGTAAGTTTTATTTAACATTGTATTTAGAGGAATTTGTCTGCTGAATAACAAATGTTCTGTCCCTTTTAGGAAAGGGAAAAATGTGATGGTTTTATATTGTAATTTTTCTTTCCTTGAATGCACCAAAGATGTAAATTGTTGTGGCTTTTTCCTCTTTTCTTTTTCCTGAAATTGAGGAATATATTAATTATACTAATTGAATAGCCTCTAAAGAATTATTTTTAGGGACTCTTTTTACATAGATAATGTTGTTTTGCTTATTCTTCTAATGTTTGTTGTGATCTTGTGGACAGAGGTATCTTACCTGCTATAGATCTTATTGGCAACAGTGCTTTAGTTGGGGTAAGTCTTCAGCTCTTAAAACTTTGTATTGTCTTGGATCTAATCAATGGACCCCACTCTGTGGAATTGTGAATTTCAAAGAAGAATAGATTAGTAGAACTATTGGAGTAGAATCAATGGTTAGTGGTCAACGTGGTTTAATGCGAGTAACCCTATTTCACTGTTTTGTTATTGTTTTTCTTCAATATGCAGATATTCTACTTTATTGGATTTGGATTTTTCTGCGTCGAATCATTGCTCAGTATCTGGGTTATTCAGGTGCAAATAAACTTCTGCAACCAGCACGTGCTTAGCTGATGTACTATATAATTGTGGTTTTATTTATATATATTTTTTTTCGTTTCCTTTGTTCGAATTTGCAGCAAGTTTATATGTATTTCCGAGGCAGTGGGAAAGCTGCAGAAATGAAGCGGGAAGCTGCAGCAAGGACTATGATGGCAGCACTTTAATGCCACTACTACGGAATAGAGATACTTTTTAATGGACAGATCCAAAGCAATTCTTTACTGGCTTATCTTTGTGTACCTTCTTGGCTTGCTTTAGGATACAAAACTTTTTGATATGGTGCCTACATGCATTCACAGGTGAAGAACCTTTAGACAAATTAGAAAAGTTGAATAGATTCATTCTAGAGTTATGTAGTGAGCTTGTGGCAGTGACAAATTTTTTGTTATTATGTTTATTCTTTTAAAATTTTCTGATTTAAGTTCCAAGAGAGGCATTAGCTTGAGACTAAACTAAGGTGTGCTAATGCTACGCGTGAAGTTAAATTATAACTGGATTTATCATCTTTTGGCAACTGCTACTTAGTGAAAGGTTAAGAGTGATTTGGCATTACTCACATCCCGATTTGTCATCATCGCAATTAGGTGCTATACTGCAATGCCAATAGCAAGGTTTCTCTTTAGAGAAAATAAAGTCGGTAGTTGAACCATTTCTTAGCATTTGATACATAGTAATACGATTTGTTGTAACTTGTGATCACGCAAGTACTACACCTTGAATACTGCATTTACAAGATAACTCTTGTATTGTGTTAAAAGCTCAATACTAAATTCTAAAAATGGCTCGAGTATTGGAGTGTGCCAATCACTTTTTATATCAATCCCAGATAAAAATATGAGGTGATTTTTTTTGTTTTATAATGCTATATTGTGAACACAATAAGTAGGCGATGGATTTCGATTCTCATCTTTCTTCCAACTTATTATACTGTAGATTTAGAGCCATTTATATTATAATTCTGTGACCAGCTAAATGATAAGAGGCTTATTAAATTATACATATTGGAATTGTTAAATAAAGTAATTATTCGATGTTGTAAAATTTTAAAGAGTTAATACAATATATACTGTTACATGCTAAACCAGTTATTTAATTTTAAAAAAATAAACTATTTTTTTTTATTTGATAGTTGAAGCTTCTTCATCAATTTTAATGAAATGGATATTTTCATTTTAATAATATATATATATAAAATTAAATAATAATTAAATTAAAAGGACATGGAAAATATCTATTAGTTTATCAAACTTCCCTTCCGTTGGTTTTCTGTTTCATTTGCACCCGCGGCTGCGATAGTGAACAGTGAAGGAAGAGCACCGACCTCACTGACCTTGTTAGCTGCCTAGATTGTTGAATCCCAAACCCTCAGTTTTTGACCCCAAGATGCTTCTTCACGGTTGTTTTTGCAATCAAAGTCACTGTTCCAGAGAATTTAACCATGAAATTCTCCCCCATCTCTTCTCTTCTCCAAGTAAGCTTCTTTCTCTTCATTCTCCTTCTGAAGCCAGGGTTTTTCTTGGGTTTAATCACTTTCATCACCTCAACTTTCCAAGAATACTGTATTACTCTTTGCCCATCGCCTTTCCTGTTGAGCCAACCCTTCGTAGAACTGTCGTTTGCTCACATCCCCGGAAGCAAAACCTTAAAGGACACAGGGTTTCTCTAGGGTTTAAGCTTCATTCTCACTCAAAATCTCTAACTTCACCCCCGAAGAATTCTTCTTTCAATGCTAAAAAGAAGAGGTATGGAGGTGTTTTGCCTTCAATTTTACGATCTTTTGAGTCCGATAATGATATTGAGAAAACCCTTAGTTCGTTTTGTGAGAGTTTGAATCCAAAAGAACAGACTGTGATTCTCAAGGAGCAGAGAAATTGGGAGAGAGTAGTTCGGGTTTTTGAGTTTTTTAAATTGCAGAAAGATTATGTACCAAATGTTATTCACTATAACATCGTTCTTCGAGCACTTGGCAGAGCTCAACAATGGGATGAATTAAGGCGTTATTGGATTGAAATGGCAAAAAATGGTGTTTCACCTACCAATAACACGTACGGAATGCTTGTTGATGTGTATGGAAAGGCTGGTCTTGTTACTGAAGCGCTTCTATGGATTAAGCATATGAGACTTAGAGGGCTTTTTCCTGATGAGGTTACAATGAATACAGTTGTTAGGGTTTTGAAAGATGCAGGGGAGTTTGATAAGGCCCATAGGTTTTATAAAGACTGGTGTGCTGGGCGGATTGAGTTGGGAGACCTTGAATTTGATGCTACAAGCGATTTCAAAAATGGGTCGGATTCTGTGCCAGTTAGCTTAAAGCATTTTTTGTCAACTGAACTTTTCAAGATAGGTGGGAGAATTGTGGCGTCACCGGATGCAGAAACACTGGTTAGAAGGCCACGTTTAACATCTACTTATAATACATTGATTGATTTGTATGGAAAGGCAGGGCGTCTCAGGGATGCAGCTGATGTCTTTGCTGATATGTTGAAATCTGGGGTCACAATGGACACCATTACGTTTAATACAATGATTTTTACTTGTGGAAGCCACGGGCATTTGTCAGAAGCAGAGTCTTTGCTTGATAAGATGGAAGAAAGGGGAATAACTCCTGATACCAGAACTTATAACATCTTTCTATCTTTATATGCAAGTGTAGGCAATATTGATGCAGCCGTCAAGTGTTACCGGAAGATTAGAGAGGTGGGTCTTTTCCCTGATACTATAACCCACCGAGCGATGCTCCATGAATTATGTGGGAGGAATATGGTGAAAGAAGCAGAGGCTATAATCGAAGAAATGGATAAGTCTTCACAGCCTATTGATGAGCATTCTTTGCCTGGTATTGTAAAGATGTATATTAACAATGGATTGCTTGATAGGGCAAAAAGCCTTTTAGATAAGTGCCCGTTTGAAGGTGGATTGTCATCAACGACACGCGCAGCAATTCTAGATGCTTATGCTGAGAAGGGGCTTTGGACTGAAGCTGAGGCTATATTTCACAGGATGAGGGGACAGAGGAAGGACATTTTGGAGTATAATGTGATGATCAAAGCTTATGGTAAAGGAAAGATTTATGAGAAAGCCTTTTCTCTGTTTAAAAGTATGAGGAATCATGGCGCTTGGCCAGATGAATGTACATATAATTCTCTTATCCAAATGTTCTCCGGTGCTGATTTGGTGGATCAAGCAAGGGACCTACTAGGTGAAATGAAAGGAGCAGGATTTAAACCACAATGTCTAACATTCTCTTCCATTATTGCATGCTATGCTCGTCTCGGGCAGCTTTCTGATGCGGTTGATGTCTTCCAAGAAATGGTAAATGCAGGGGTAAAACCTAATGAAGTTGTGTATGGTGCTATAATTAATGGATATGCAGGAGCTGGAAAAGTTGAAAAAGCTCTTGAATATTTCTGCAAGATGGAAGAATCTGGGATTGCGGCAAATCAAATAGTTTTGACTTCCCTAATTAAGGTTTATAGTAAGCTGGGATGCTTTGACAGTGCAAAAGAATTGTATCAGAAGATGATGGGTTTGGAGGGTGGTCCAGATATTATTGCATCAAATAGTATGATCAGTCTTTATGCAGAACTTGGGATGGTTTCTGAAGCTGAATTGGTTTTCAATGATTTGCGAGAAAAGGGTTCAGCAGATGGGGTTTCCTATGCAACCATGATATATCTGTATAAAAGCATGGGCATGCTTGATGAAGCCATTGATGTTGCCGAGGAGATGAAACAGTCAGATTTGCTGAGGGATTCTATGTCATATAATAAAGTAATGGCATGTTATGCCTCAGATGGTCAGCTACATGAGTGTGGTAAATTGTTGCATGAGATGATTGGCCAGAAACTATTGCCTGATGACGGAACCTTCAAAATATTATTTACTGTGTTGAAGAAAGGAGATCTTCCATCTGAAGCTGTACTGCAGTTGGAATCTTCCTATCAGGAAGGAAAACCTTATGCTAGACAGGCTGTCATTACCTCTGTTTTCTCTTTAGTGGGTTTACATGCTTTAGCACTTGAGTCCTGTAAGATCTTCACAAAAGCAGACGTAGCTCTTGATTCCTTTGCCTACAATGTTGCAATATATGCTTATGGGTCATTTGGGGAAATCAACATATGCTTATGGGTCATCTGGGGAAATCGACAGAGCTCTAAACACGTTCATGAAAATGCAGGATGAGGGTCTTGAACCAGACCTTGTTACTTGCATTAATCTGGTTCGTTGTTATGGAAAAGCTGGTATGGTCGAAGGTGTGAAGAGGATATATAGCCAAATAAAATATGGACAGATCAAGCCCAACGATTCTTTATTCAAGGCTGTTGTAGATGCCTACAGAAATGCCAATAGGCCTGACCTGGCTGAATTGGTTAACCAAGAACTGAGGTTTGGTTTTGATTCTCAACAATTTTCTGATTATGATTCTGATTCACAACAATATTCTCTCGATTTTGAAGCTGAAGATGGGTCTGATGGAATTTCACTAGGCATATAGAGCCTAAAAATTTGTATGTTTAATTGTTCGTCATACAAAGCAAAAGGAAAAAATTGAGACGAAGAAAGGAGAAGATGACAAAGTTCCCGTCGTGTAAAGTGTACAGGAAGAACACTCTGCTTCAGTATTGAAGGTTTTATTTTGTATGTAATGTATGACAGTAGTGAAATTCAAATGATTGTAATAGAGTTTAGGTTTCAGATGAACACAGTAAATGTAAACATGGAGATGCTCTGTTAATTTTACACCGCATGCCAGTACCCATTTTGGCCTTTTGTCCTTCATTTGTCTTCGCTTCTGATGAATGGCATGCATTTTATTGCCATAAATTCCTCAAAAATGATCATTTTATCCGCAATTTTCGGATAAATGCTGTCAATGGGAGATTTTCTTTGCAATTATTTTTAATCTGCACAAACTTTAGATAACGTCGGAGAACCAAAATGGAGTTTTCAATTCATAGATTTTATTATGTCTCAAGTATTTTTGGAATCAGGTTGCGGCACTGAG
>CAOGCB010062496.1:0-12915 GCA_948266635.1 Cnidoscolus chayamansa
ATTCAGCAAAGTCATGATCATATTTGGATATCAACAGAGCAATGCCGATCAGACCCTCATCATTAAACATCATGAGGGTAAAATTACTCTTCTCATAGTATATGTTGATGATAGTGATGACAGTAGATGACAAATAAGAAATGGCTCCATTAAAGGAAAATTTGGCTCAAGAGTTTGCAATCAAGGATCTAGACGGACTGCAATATTTTTTAGGAATTGAAGTCGCAAGATCAAGAAAAAGAATCTTAATTTCTCAAATAAAATATATTCTAGATCTCTTAGAAGAAACTGGTATGCTGGGCTGTAAACCGATAGACTCACCCATTAAGAGCAACCATAAGCTACAAGCAGGGACTGGAGATTCAGTTGATAAAGGGAGATATCAAAGATTAGATGGAAGACTCATCTATCTCTCGCATACTAGACAAGACACAGCTATGCAGTCAGCGTGGCTAGCCAATTCATGCATGATCCACGAGAGTCTCACATGCAGGCTGTTATTCACATTTTACAGTATCTTAAGTCTGCTCCAGGAAAAGGTCTCTTTTTCTCAAAATATGGCCACCTCCACATAGAAGCATTTACTGATGCTTATTGGGCTGGGTCTCCAGATGATAGAAGATCTACAACTGGCTATTGTAAATTCATGAGAGGAAATCTGGTCACTTGGAGAAACAAGTAGCAAAGTGTAGTTGCCAGATCAAGTGCAAAAACAGAATTTAGAGTTATGGCTCAAGATATCTGAACTTCTATGACTTCAGAAGTTGCCATCAGTATAGCTCACAATCCAGTACAACAATATCATACAAAACACATTGAGATTGATAGACACTTTATCAAGGAAAAACTTACTGGTGGCATTCTTGAGCTTTTCCATGTTACATCTGACAATCAGCTGGCTGATGTATTTATTAAAGGGCTTATCAACAGGACTTATCACAACCTAATTTCCAAGTTGGGTATGTGTAATATACACGCACCAACTATTAGTATGTGTGACCAAGACATAGTTGTTGGCTATAAGATTAGGTTATAGAATTGAGTCCTAAGTTAGATATGTTTCCTAATTTAGTTTATTTTTTCAAGGATTCCTCTTATATAAATACACGTACAAATCTAAATAAACATCACATTCTCAGAAATCTTCATATAGTGATATACAAAAACCCTTCAAATACAAAGTAATCGGTAACGGCATAAAAAACATATAAATAATGGCCTTTATGTAACATAACAGCCTTCATTTAAAACCCTCATTCAGCTGGATGTAGAGCAAATCCTTCCAATCTTGCTTAAGTAATGAACTTAACCCAATCGTTTGCGACGATGCAGCAACTACCTCTCCCTGAATGCATTGGAGTATTCTCTACACGGGTCTGAGTCCTGGGGTTGTTTTCAACCATTTATCTTTCTATTTTCCTTGTTATTTTCTTAGTAATTTTCCTTTGTTGGTCTAAGAAGAACTAGGAAAAAGGGAGTGATATTATACTTGATACACACACACACACACACACACACACACACACACACATTCACACATGCATGCATGCATATAAAAAATTTTGCTCGACTAATTTCAAAAAAGCTTTCGCCTTACCTCTTATTTAAGGCCACAGGGCATCCTGTCATCTTACTGTCAGCTGTTGTCTTGATAACATTGTTGATAATATGAGAAGTATAAGAGAAATTAGAGGATTTGTGGAATAATTGCTTAGTTATTCCTTCAAGCTCTTCAGTTTAAAGCTCTTTAGTTTAAGTAGATCTTAAAGAATAGGGAAACTTAGTAACATACCTAAAAGACCCTCTAATTAATATCCATGATTACTTACAGGGACTTCCAATATATTCCAAATCATTGCTTCATGCCAACTATAATCAAAGTTAATTACCAACTCTCATGCTGTCGCTGTAAAGAACCTATATTTACAACCATTTGGGCAATATTGTGCATTAAAACTTCGCAATCATATGCATGGGCTTTTCTATTGCTTCTTCAGGATTTTCCCCCCCTTCTTTCTCTTTCAATTTTAAGGATGTTTTATATGAATTTGCAATATTCAAGTCATAACAATTGCCCAATAATGTTAATTATGACTACATGTTTCTGTTAATGTGTTCCTCTAGAATCTAATGGCCACAAAGCAAGCGTTAGATGAGGATGGTTGGCTAAATACTGGTGATATAGGTTGGATTGCTCCTCACCATTCTGTAGGGTGAAGCCGTCATTGTGGAGGTGTTATTGTCCTTGAAGGGCGAGCTAAGGATACTATAGTTCTTTCAACTGGTAAACTGGATGTATATTTGTTTTCCTAGTACAATATTGCAGTCCTGAATCTTCTCTCAGGGATGCTCACCCATTATAAGTAATATGAAAGATTCTGTGAGAAAGCATTATGTGACCTCTAGGTTAATGCATGCTTATGGGCACCTTCGTCTATTTATTTACTAATACTTGATGGTTTGCACTTCTCAATAATTATCAATTTCTCAATTAATATCTTCAATCTTCTCATTTTACATCTTTGTCTCTGTGGCACCTTTTCTTTTTTAATATAAATAGGATTGCAAATTTATTATCACAGAACCCATAAATATGGTACTTGATATTTTCTTCTGAAAGGAGTTGCAATGGAAATTGGCTGGTTCGCACCTTAAAAGGAAATAGTTCCGCACTGTTTTTAAATATTGCTTCATTTATATTTTCAGAACTTATATTTTGATTTTATCTAATGCTGGAGTTTTCAGTAGTATAGGTTTCTTTAATTCAACTCGTTGCTGCCTAACTTGATGTTAATTAGTTTTTTTTTTCTTCTCTTATATAAAACTTGCATATCGAAGAATGTCATCTTTAACTAGCTAACATTCTTTTGGAGGAAATAGGCGAAAATGTTGAGCCCTCAGTGATTGAGGAAGCTGCTATGAGAAGTGCTCTTATTAAACAGATTGTTGTTGTTGGCCAGGTATATTACAATCATTTTTTTCCCCAAGTAGGTAGCAGCCTTTGCGCACATTTTAGCAATCGTCCTTGTGTTGATTCATTTTTTTATCCATAAACATAAATAATATACAGGATCAACGTCGTCTTGGAGCTATAGTTGTTCCAAATAAAGAAGAGGTTCTACTAGCTGCTAAAAAGTTGTCCATTGTAAATGCCAACACCTCTGAGCTGAGTACGGAAAAGTTGGCCAGCCTGGTAGATGAAGAACTCAGGAAATGGTAACACTCTTGAACTTGATTATCTCTAAATGCCACATTTAATGATTTGATAAGGTGCCTTTTTTAATTCTAAGCATTCTTTAATAAATAGGTACTCTTCCATATTAAATAAATGGGAACTCTTAAGATGTCTTGTTATAGTTCTTAATGTAGAAAAAGTTAGAAAAGTTTGACATGAAAGATGCGGATGTTTGTGTCGAGATAGTCGTTGTCAAGTGTAGGAATGAAATATTCACCTTTTTTAATATTTACTTCTAGCTTACCATCATGCATTGGGGGATGTTTCCTTCTTTTTATTTTATTTTATTTTTTTATGTGAGGTTTAAATGGAAGGTTCAAAAGTGGGAGGAGGAAATGTGGAAAATTTATATATAGAATTGTAGAAAAATGAAAGGACTTTGTGTTCTAAACCTTGTGGATATAAATTTTATTAAAGGGGAGTTCAGCTCACAAATATTTTGCTTCAGTTCATTTGATAATGAGTCATGCTCATGCTTATTTCTAAAGCTTGTCTAACTAGTCATGCTTGATCTGCCTGTCCAAGCCCAAGCTAGGTGAATGTCACTCTTATCGGCATCTTTATGAACAACTCCTGTATAAATTTATCAACAATTTCATTTTGAAACTAGAATTATTGTATTTTTATCTATAAGATGCATAACTATACTTCAATTAAGAGTACTCTTTTCAATTTTTATTGTATAGTATCAGTATAATTCTGAAAGATTATGCATTTTTATCATACAAGTTATTAAAAAGAATAAATATTACCAAGTATATTAAAAATTTTAAAAAGTAAGTATTTTTTTCAAATAATAGTCAGTGGTTCTAATTTTAATAATAAAAAAAAAACTGAACTTTTGTTTATCAAAGAACTCGTATAAATAAGTATGTGTTCAACTCAGTTTAATGACTGAAAACCCAAGTCTAAATCTAAAGCTCACTTCCTCACGTAGCCAAGTTAGCCAAGCTAGCTCCACTCATTTGATACGAGTGGTAAATCTGTGAAATACTATAAATTCAAAGCTTTCAAGCCTACGTTATCCCCGCATCGAGGTGAAAACTATAGGGTATCCAGGTATATTTATTATGGTTGAGTTTCTCCTTTCTATCTTCCTGCCGTAGGAAAAATTTGAATCTCTATCCTCTTTCTTCTCCATTCTCCACCCCTTTTCTATGTTCTCTGTTCTCCACAGGCAAAAATTACATAGATCATGTAACTAGCCCTAGACTTTTGTACATTCACTATTATGTTCCATACTCGTGCTTTGTTGATGATACGGTGTGTTTTGCATATAATGTTGTCATTTTTTTTTCTTATACACGATTAAGCCATCTCATCTTGCATGAGCAGGACATCTGGCTGTTCGTTTCAGGTTGGACCAATCCTTATTGTGGATGAACCTTTTACGGTAAATAGTCATTGCTTTTGGTTCGTTGGGAATTTATGTTTTGGGCAATGTATGTCATTTGGCTCAATTATACTGTTTTAATTTCAGATTGAAGGTGGCTTGATGACCCCAACCATGAAAATCCGGAGAGAGAGAGTCATGGCGTTATACAAGGAGCAGATAGCCAATCTCTACAAATAAAATAATCTCATACAATCAACTGTATACATGAAAATTTTAGGGAAAAATAAAAATAAATACATAAGGGTCATGATATATGTAGCCACAGCCTTGCATTATGATGTGTATACATTCAAGTAACATGTTTTTAATGTAAAAAAATGAGCAAATTAATTTCAATTATTCTCTTCTCTGCTTGTAGTGCCGTCATAATAAAAGATGGAACTACTGTTGACATGTGATGAAGGCGATATTATGGGTCTACGAGTAATTTGATTTATTAGCTTTTTTTTTATACATTTTTTTTAATTTTTATTTTGAATAGACAACAAAGAAAAAAAAAAAAACACAATTTGTGATGAGCATAAAAGAACCATAATGAAAGATATATTCCCAATAAAAATAGTGAAAAAAACTAGTTGATTTAGCAACCCAAAACTAAAATCCCGATTATCATGTAGTTAAAAGGCTCCAGATAATAAAATAATTAATTGACAGCAAGCATACCTATACGAGTTCCTTTTCACACTTCGCCACCCTCGCTGCTTCTTCATGACATTTCATATACTTGGAAACTCTGCTTCTTCATATCATTTGATTCTCCACTCAACAGATTCATCAATGCTTGCCTGTTGGCGATATCAAATTGTCTTCTACAGAATTTCAGTACAAAAGCATCATATGTTGAAGTTAGGGGAAGACGCTAGTAGCAACTTAATCATTAAAAATAAATTAATAAAAAGTATAAATGATATAATAATTAATGTAAAGAAATTGCATTTCATTCTTAAGGGGGAACAATTCCCCGTCAAAAACTTTGAAGTAAAGTAATGGAGATATTTTAGTGTTGAAAGGATAGAAGAATATTTAATTTTTTTTTATGAATAATACATCCTAAATTATTGTTTTATTTGAATTCTATTTTCTATTTTTTAACACACATAACTACCTATATTATAGATGTGACAGTCGAGACAAAGACACTCTAATAACATCCTTATGTAACACCTAATATTTTTTCGAAATTGAATTATGAGTTTTTTAGCAGAATATTCGATGAATATTAAAAAATCGGACCAGAATAGTGATCAGAGTTTAAAAATATCAATTTAAAATAGTTTAGGGACTAAATATAAGAAATGAAAGTTTTAAGGACTAAAATGTAAAGTTAAAATAAGTGAAGGACCAATGTGAAGTTTTGTTAGGGTATGCTTGGAAAACTAGGTTTGACCGCCAAAACCAGCTGGCCAACTCCACTATAAAAGAGGAGAGGCAGCTCGGTGGGAGAACTTTCACTCTTAATTTTCTCTCAACCGAAGCTCTACACTCCATAAATCTAAAAAATCTCCAAACCCAAGCAAAGTAGAGGCAAATTGAAGAAAAATACACAAAAGTTAAAGTGTTGTAAAGAAGAACAATAGAAGAATATAAAAACATAAAAAGGAAACTTAAGTGAAGAAGGGAGTCTGAGTTTCTAGCAAGTTTTTTTTTTTGTCTCCAAATCCAAGTTAGTTCAAGTTATAATGATGATCCAACAAAGAATGGATGACATGCATATAAGTTAGGTTAAAATTTAAGAGGTTTTATGAATAAGTTGATAAATGACTAAAAGATGATCAAATACAATTGTTAATGCATGTTTAAATGAACTAGATGGCATCAAAGACAATAAAATAACTGAAATAAGAGTTTGCATGTAATTGAAATGTTGAATTTAGGTGAAATGAAAAAAATGTAGTTGATGAAATTTATGAAAATTATTTAAAAAACGCATGAAAATGAATAGTGCATGTTGATTTTAGAAGTTTAGTTGAGTTTGATGAAGCTAATGGAGTGATAGATTATGTATAGAAGTGTTAAAATGTATTTTTGATAGGTTTTGGGTTAGTAAAAATGTAAAGGAACTCAGTTTTGGCATTCTCCCAAAACCTAGTCTTAGCCTTCAAAGGGGGCTTTTGGCTGCCGAAACTACGCTCATGTGTGGAGTTATGGTAGTCGAACCCTGCTACCAAAAAGGGACTTTCGGCGGCCAAACTTGCCGCCAAAATTTCCCTACCCAACAATTTTAACTTAAGTTCCAATGTACAATTTAATGCCATGTCATGCAATGTGAATTAGGAATTTTGGAAATGGTTTAAAATATGTGAAAGGTCTATGGTTACTCTCTAACCTTATGTCTAAAATACAAAATCGAACCCTGAGAACCAGGGACTTCAGTGACGAATAAGGAATTCGTCAATACATCATTTACCAAGTGAGTGAATATAAACTAAAATATTTTATAATATAGAAATTATTAAATATTTATAGCATGTTCAATCATCATGGATATTATAGGATGTTTGCATTAGAACATGAGATATGATACATTGCATTATTCCATGATATGTGAAGGGTAATATTGAATGATCCATGATCCCCCTATGTTTATGTTATGTTATGACCCATGGAAAATATCCCTCAGAATGTCCATCGGAATGTCCCTCTGAATGTACTTTGAATGTCCATCGGGATGTACCACGGATTGACTCTCGGATGACTCACTGAATGTTTTTAGGATATTCCATGGGATATGTACGTTATGTTTATGTATATAGTGAGTCCAAGATGCCGAAAGGAGCTTCTTTGTGCGTATTAAATACCAACAGGAAAATTGAAAGCTTACTAGGTATCAATAGTTCCCGAAAGATGGCTTGCCAACTGGAACTACTCAGGGATCTTAGTGACAATATTACTTTATTTGAAATGTTTGAAGGTGTTTCATACACGTGCATAAAAAGTATATCTTACGATTATGTTTTCTGTATCTACTCACTAAGCTATTCAAATAGCTTACCCATTTTATGTCCTCCCATCCCCATTTCCTTTTCCATTTTCACAAGTATGCAGGACGTACCAGATGAGTTGGGGTGGAGTGGGCATGTCCCATGTATATATGTATTGCCCCTGGGATTTGTTAAATGTTATGATGTAATATTAAAGATGCTTAATGTTTAATGTGATGTTTAAATCTCATGTATAAAATGTTAATGAATGCTATATGTTGGATTAAGGCACTAAATGTTAATGTCATGTTATGTTATTACAGGATAGTCTATTGCCTATAATTAGAAATTTAATTATTCCTTATATGTTATGTGCCTTAATCTTATTTATGTATGAGATAAATGTTATGAAAATGAATATGAAATGAATGTAAATGTAAATGTAAATGTAATGCAATGTAAATGGAATGTCAGACTTCTTAGGATTTTGGTCACCTTCAGGTGGTCGGGATTCTAATGCCGATAGCAGGTCAGGAAACCGAGCTATTAAAAACTTGGTGTCAGAGCTTAGGTTCATAAGATTGGAATTAGAACATAAAGGGTAAAATGTTTATAGAATGTCATGAGGCAAACACCATAAGGAGTACACATCCATTAGGAAGTCAATGTAAAATGTTATGATTATGATGATGTATATGTTAAGTATATGATGATGTGTATATTGTGCATATGGTTGAATGATTATGTGAATTACTATGTGAGTTCAGATGGTGACACATGAACTAAATGTTATGTTAACATGTCTTCTTAACATAAGCTAATATAAGTGGATCACGATGATCAACTCATTTATCAGGAGTTCCAACCGAAAATATGGGTATGGAAGATCTCTCTATCAACTTGACAATGAGGGGCAGATCAAGAAGGAGCTCACAAGGAGATACATTAAGGGACTCAAGAAGGTCCTTTGATGTAAACAGGGATGGGGCATAATCTTCTAGAATGTCCATAAAAGACTTGCTAGCAGAGGATGTTGATAGAAGGGATGACAACATGGGTATGGGTATTGGAGGAGGAGTGGAGGGGTATAATAGTAGTTAGGGAGATGCATTGACTCATGGGTTTGCACCTTTACCACAAAACTGTGGTTTTGGGGGTCGTTATGGATACCTTAGTAGTGATACCTCAAGGCACTAGAACTACCCATTTTACCTTCCATACATGTCTTACCCATTGTACTACCCACCGTACCCATATATGGAATGTACCCACCTTACTATAGTTACCTAGGGGCAGCACCAGAGAATCCAACACCCCTAGTCCCACTAGTTTTAAATCCCACTGCAGAACCATTTACCATTTCACCTCATCCGCCCTAGGGTAGCTTCAGAGAGCAGTGGTAAGGCTAAGATGATTGATCACTTGAAGTTGGATGCTCCCACACATAAAGAGGGAGATAATTCTTTCGAGTACATCAAGGCCGTAAAGATTATTACAAATGAGTTGGGGGCAGAAGATAGTAGGGAAATTTAGATGGCTAGATTCCTTCACAGTTCAAGAGAACTGAAGATGCTGGAGTTTGAGCAACTTCGACAGATAGATGAGATGAGTACACAGACTAGTTCACCGGTCTTCTATAGTATGTTGGGTAGGCATACGATACAGAGAGAAAGAAAGCAAGATGACATGCCATAAGACTTCACAGTAGGTACTCATCACTGATTATGACAATGGAGAGAGAGAGTTGAAAGCTATAGTAGATGCTTCTAGAAAGATGGAGGTGAGCAAGATTATCGAGGGAGTAGTGTCACCTCAATCGGCATGTGAATGACCATCTACCATTCCTAGGGCTACATATGAAGGGAGACTAAGTCTCACCTCTCTTGTAGCTGTAACTCTAGGAGAACAGAAAGAGAATAAGAGCTCCAAGAAGAAAAATAACAAGTTTTGGAATAAGGTAAAGTCAAGACTCGGTATGGGAAAGGGTTCGAGTTCAAAGTTGAGTCGATCTACTTGTGCTAGATGCAAGAAGTCGCATAAGGGCCCTTGGAGGTTTGGGACAAATGCATGCTACAGATGTTGTCAAGAGGGCTACTTTTCTAGAGAGTGTCCCAACATGTCAGGGCAAGCACAAACACAATAAACGAGGTGCAGTAGTGTATCTAAACTGGCTGCTAGACCGAGTTCGGTAGCAGTTTCACAAGGACGAGGACAATGGAAAGGTCGAGGAGCAGGATACTCATCAAGGGCTCAGGCAGGTGGTTTGATGGCATCAACATGGACGTGGTGGTATCAGGTACAATTCTAATTCGTTGTTTGCATGTGCATGCATTGTTAGATCCGCGTGCCTCTCACTCGTTCATGTCACCGAGGGTCGTGAGCAGCATAGGGTTGATGGCTGCCCCAATAGAGTGTCCCTTATGGGTTAGTGGACCCAAGTGTGATCCGATATGGGTAGAAATGAGTTGTTAGTGTAGTCTAATGGTTATTAAGGATAAATGCCTTCCAGTAGAGCTAATGGTGCTCAATTTTTGACATCATCCTAGGTATGGATTGACTATCATTGCATGATGCTACCTTAGACTATAGGAACAAGGTAGTCGGGTTCAGAGGACAAGACGGGTCATACATCACGTTTCAAGGGGACACAACAGATATGCCCACTAGTCTGATATCTTCTATGCAGGTGCATAGATTACTTGGGAGAGGGTACTAGGGAGTTCTAGCCTATGTTAGGATAGTAGATCAGGATGTGAGGGAGCTAGCATGAGTGCCAATAGTGAGGGAGTTCCTAGATGTTTTTCCTGCAGACCTTGTAGGACTACCACCTAATAAGGAATAAAGTTTCAAATTGAATTATTATCACGTGTTAGACCCATTTCTATCCCACCCTACAGGATGACACCTACAATATTAAAGAAGCTTAAGACTTAGTAACCGAAGTTAGTAGACAAGGGTTTCATCAAACTGAGTACATCATCATGTGGTGCACCAATGTTGTTTGTAAGGAAGAAGGATGGGCAATGAGACTATGTATCGATTATAGATAGCTAAACAACGTCATAGTGAAGAATAAGTACCTCTTGCCGAGAATTGATAATTTATTTGATCAGTTGGTAGGAGCAAGCTCCTTCTCCAAGATTGACTTGAGATCGGCCTATCATCAATTGCGGATCAGGGAGGATGATGTATTAAAGATTGCATTCAGAACAAGATATGGGCACTATGAGTTTCTTGTAATACCGTTCGAGTTAACAAATGCCCTTACAGCATTCATGGATCTCATGAATAGAGGTTTCATACCATTTCTAGATCAATTTGTGATAGTCTTCATCGACGATATCATAGTGTATTCAGAAACTCATAAAAGCATGCCTACCACATGAGGATGGTTCTACAAACACTGAGAGCACCAGTTGTATGCAAAGTTTTCAAAATGCTAGATTTGGTTGAGGAGCATCTCTTTCTTAGATCATATGGTGTTAGAACATGGAGGTTGACCTTAAGAAAGTAGAGACAGTAGCAGACTGGCCTACACCCACCACAATTACAGAGATCATGAGTTTTCTAGGTTTTATTGGCTATTACAAGAGATTTGTACAAGATTTCTCCAAGATTATTGCTCCTATGACTAGGTTGACACAGAAGAACTAGAAGTTTATTTGGACTAATGCATATGAGGAGAGTTTTCAAGAGCTGAAGAGAAAGTTGACTACAACACCGATGTTAGCCTTACCGAAGATAGGGGAAGACTTCACTGTTTACTGTGATGTGTCCAGAATGGGTTTGGGGTGTGTTCTAATGCAGAATGATAGAGTGATATTGTTTGCATCGAGACAACTGAAGAAACATGAGAGGAACTATCTGACTCATGACCTGGAGATGGTTGTAGTGATATTTGCTTTAAAGATGTGGAGACACTAATTGTACAGGGTGAGGTGTGAGATTTTCATCGATCATAAGATTCTTCAGTATATTTTGACTCAGAATGGCTAAATCTAAGACAAATAAGGTAGATTGAGTTGCTTAGTGATTACGATTGTAGAATACAATATCATTCGAGAAAGGCAAATGTAGTTGTAGACGCCTTTAGTCGGAATCATCGAGTAGCTTATCTCACGGCAGTACATCGGCGGTGGTCACTGAGTTTTACAAGTTGATCAGCGAAGGGCTTCAACTTGAGAAGTAGAGAATAGTGCTTTAGTGGCATAAATGAAGGTGACTCTAGTGTTTCTTGAGCAAGTGGCTCAGAAGCAGCATGAGGAACCAGAGTTGTCCAGAATTTCCAAAAATGAACATAATGGGGAGACTAATGAGTTCAATTTTGACAGTTAGGGCATTCTCCAATTCGAAAATAAATTATGTGTGCTAGATGATGTTAGTTTTAAAGGGAACATTATGAGGGAAGCACAAGATACTCGCTATAATGTTCACCCTAGGGCCACAAAATGCACCAGGATTTGAAGAGAGAGATTGCTCAGTTTTGTATCATTGTTTGGTGTATGCTAGAAGGTAAAGTTGGAGCACTAGAGGTCACTAGGGATGCTGAACCCACTACCAATTCCAAAATAGAAGTGGGAACAAATCTCTATGGAATTTATTGTGTGGCTACCGATTAGCTCCAATAAATGTGACTCCATGTGGGTTATAGTGCACAAACTGATGAAGTCGATGCACTTCATACCGATAAGGATTGGGTAATCCATTGATAAATTGGCACATATATACATGGAGGAGATCATCAAATTTCACAGTACACTGGTGTCTATACTATCTGATAGAGGACCCCATTTTATCTCACAATTCTAGAGAAGTTTGCGAATGTTATTGGAACACGAATAGACTTTAGCACAACTTTCCATCAACAGACATATGGAAAATATGAGAGAACCATTCAGACAATTGATGATATGCTTCAAATGTGTGTATTGGATTTCAAAGGTTCTTAGAAACAACATCTACCATGGTGAAGTTTGCTTACAATAACAACTACCATTCGAGCATCGAAATGGCTCCATATAAGGCACTATATGGAAGGAATTGCATATCTTCAGTATGTTAGGAAGAAGTCGAAGGATCACCAACAAGGTGATTCCCACAATTCAGGAAAGATTGAGGACCGCTGTCAAGAGGCAGAAGAGCTATACTGATGTTAGGTGAAAACAATTAGTGTTTCAGGAGGGGAACATGGTCTTATTAAAGGTATCACCTATAAAGGAGGTTGTTCATTTTAGTAGAAAAGGTAAGTTGGCTCCTAGGTACATCAGACAATATGGGATAGAATTTATCCCTCTCTTATGAAAGAGATATCTTATGGGCCCCTCGATAAGTTGGATTGAGAAATGCATGGCCATGCTTAAATG
>CAOGCB010062503.1:0-10940 GCA_948266635.1 Cnidoscolus chayamansa
AAAAAAAAAAAAAATTGAAAAACGACCTAGGTACACTTCTTAAAGACGCTAATGAGCATTGGATATTTTCTATAAGCGAAGACAGAGCAAGGTTCTTGGCTGGCCTGCCATTGCCAATGTTGCCATTGTATATCATTATAATTGTTTGATAATTTGATATTTTCAGGGTGTAGGGAGAAAAATCTTTGTATATAATATCCTTGCAACATAGTATCCCCATTGCTTTTGGTTATGGACAAATGATGCTGACATGCACCAATGTGAGTGTGGAGCTCAGCTTGGAACACCATCTTTTCCCTGGCCCAGATTGCAGCCTACTCTCATATTTTTGTTCTTGCATGTGATCATCACTTGCCGTTAACTTTTGTTGAGCTTTGCTTAATTGAGTGTTGCCTTTTTCTTCTGCTGATCTGTTGCATTTTTTTTTTTCATTCCTTTTGTTTTAGATTGAAATTCCTATTGCCTTGAAGCTTAACTCACAATTGCTGGTATTGACTCGAAATTGATGGTTTCAACCCAAAATGAACCCGCTGGCCACCCTTAACCCAATCCTTCTAATCTAATGGATTGGCTGGCTGCTACTTCCAACTTGCTATGAATGGACACATCCCACATGAGATCTTTCTTTGTATATTTTAATCGTGAATCTTATTTGGGCATTGATATTCTAATATTGATGAGATTTTTTTTTTTTTTATAATGTTTCCAACGTTCTATTTTTCACAATAAAGGTTGTGCTACAAGTTTATGAATGGAGATGGTCGGATATTTGTAACTTAATGTTGCTTGGATATAGCTTTTATGTGAATTTAGGACACACATGGAATCTAAATGATATTTCATGCCTATATATATTATTAAATTAAAATTTATAAAATCAAATGAGAAATATTTTTTTTGGTAATAATAATTAGATTTAGTAGGAATTCTAGTAATTTAAAATAAATTTTAATTATGCTTAAGATGAGTTTTAATATTGAATATTTTTAAATGGATTTAATTTTAATTAGATATATTGATGTCCATATATATATTTTATTCCCTAATTGAAAATTATTAGCCATTTATTCATGGCTACTTGAACTTTTAAGTTGATAAAGTGATGACTGCAGACACACAAAAAAAAAAAAAAAAAAGCCATTTTATAAGTTGATGAATTGAGCAAATCTAATGTGAGAATGGCATTGGCATTGGCATTGGCATTGAGGTTATGGTTTGTAGAGTTTAGGAAGTCTTATTTTCAAGTATTATTTCATTATATGTTTGTACAAATTTAAATATCTATGATATGTTTTATCTACAATATGGTTTTAATACAGAATCAAACTAATTACAGAATCAAAGCTGTGATGGCTATTGTGATTAAAGCTGCTGTGATGGCTGTTATTTTCAACACTCCCCCTCAAATTAGTAAGTGTGGATACCATATACCCAACTTGCTAAGACAGTTATGCAGTACTCATCCAGAAACTTCTTTAGTAATAATGTCAGTCACTTGTTCTTCTGAATTGTACGGTTTTCAATTTCTCTTTGATAAAATATTTGTCTATTGCTGCTTAGTTTATCCGTAAGTATACGGATTACGATGTAATAATAATAAGATCGTTCCCACGAGGAATGAGTTATGTCCACCGGCTACTTATTCATAACACTTATGTTTTCAACAATAAAATATTATGAATTTTAACTTATTATTCTATTTATATTTGAACCTAATATATTATTTAACTTAATTAGTAAAAATTACAGCAAGTACTTAGAGTTATTGATCATGCATAAGATGTTCTTCTCTTTAAACAAAATGAGTATACATGCATTAAGTGTATATTTAATTGCACTTGGTAAAATATAATCCAACCTTTCGGTGTAGGATTACTCTATTTATTGTATGTATTTCTACATACAACAAATGTCTTACTCTACCAATGATGAATCCTAAAATCTTATTCTTTGATTATTACAACAAGTTAGACTTAACTTTGATAAACTAAGTTAATGATTCAACATGCAAACTTACTTAAACGTTTATTGCGTTAAAGTAAATTCTACCTCTTTGATCTTACTGAATTATTTCTTTCTGAGAATATAACTAGTAATTTTGATTTAAATAAGGATTAAAAGATAACTTAAAGAAACAATTATTGAGAATACAAACAGTACACTGTTTGTTTTGAGTAGAGAATAATGAAGAGCAACATACAAGAAGTCTTAATGAACAAGAGAATATACTCTCGCCTCTGGAGGACGTCACACTTCGAGGAACTCCTTGATATGTTTATTGCATGAACAATATAAGTGGTGATAACTTATCTTATTCTAAGTATTTAACTTTGATTCTTAATGTCGCGTAATTCCCCCTTTTTTCTTGATTAGACTGATATTTATAGGAAAAGAGAGGATGGTGGTTTTGAAGATGATTGGTCGACCAAATGGGTGTTTTAACTGACTTTTGGCGGGGGCTTTTGATTTGCTTGTTGAAACAACGCAACTCTCTAGAAAAATAGGCAGTTTCTGGCTTCTAGTGAAATATGTCGCGCCCGCGATTATTGGAGTTGCGCCCGCAACTTTACTTCGTGATTATTGCCCGAATCTGCTTATATGCATCGCACCTTCATGCCTAAGAATTACATTCACGACTCATCATGGTTTTCCCATACTTAGCCAAATATTGATCATTTTCTGCACAAACTTGAAGCTATATCCAGTCCATTATTTGAATTTATACCTGAAACTTTTCTAACTAAAAACAATACAAGAAAGCGTAAAATATGAAAAACACACATACAATCATGCAAAATAAACTTAAACATATTTGTAGTTTTGGTGATGCTATCAATGCCCTCGCACTTAGCTTTTTGCTTGTCCCTAAGCAAAACATTTTCTTTTTTCTTTTAACAAATGTTTAACAGATTATATTTTACCGTTTGATTTGGACTTTTTAAGTATTTTATCAAGAATAAAGAGTAATTTTAGTATGAACCCGAATCTCAAAGTGAATCATGCCATGTGAAATAATTTAGCAAATAAAATCTAGAGTTAAGAATCTAACCAAACTTAAATATGAGATAGACAATTCTCTCTCCTTAAAATGAAAGATAGAAAAGTACTCATGCATATATTGTTTCATAACTAAAGGCATTTTTAGGTAACCTATTTCTATCACACAAAGTTATTGCATTTTATGTTACATACCACTTTCTCCCCTTTTATCTCGTGTGTTACCTTATTGTATTGCGTTGTCTTTTTTTAATACCTTAAAGAAACTCAAAGCGGTTGCATTTTATGCTCCGTACCACTTCTTACCTTTTACATAACGTTTTCCATTATTTCACTCAACTTGGTTTTTCTCTTGCAATACCCTCATCCTTTATTAACTTGAAACAAACATGTATTATGGCTTTAGTTTCCTTTTTCTCCCTACTTTCATATTCAATTTAGGATTCATGCTTCTCTCAATCCAAATTATGTCTAGATAATGAACTAAAGATTTATAATTTTGCTAAAGTAACTTCACATGTCATGTTAAACTCTAATACCACTTAAGTTCATAATATCAAATTTTACTAAACACATAAGCATTAGAATCTCTTGAATCTTGATAAATTACTTAAGACTTCACATTTCAAAAAGTGAAATATAAGCAATCAAATATGTAGGGACTAACCAAATAGCCAAGGTGAAGGATTTGACCCTTTTTTTTTTTTACACATAATGTAAAACAATCACAAAATAATCAAAGAAACACTTCTATTTTTCCTCCTCCCACACTTAAGAAATGCAATGTCCCCATTGTGTATTGGAGAAGAAAAGATAGTAGGAGAAGAACATGCATTCACCTAAAAACATACACAAAACACAAATATTAAAAATAAAAGAGATGGGTTAAAATAAATATAAAAAACCTCAGTCCTCTAGAGAATTCGGAGGAGATGGCGTGAACTTAATATTCTGCTTACGAAAGTAAGACATCCGCTTTCATGTCATGCTCTTGTGCTCCTTATGAATTGTCTTTAGTTTCTTGTCAAGTTCTGACACTGATACTTGTATGGCTTCCTATGAGTCTTGCAATGAATCAACTCGGTTTAACATTTGTCTCCATCTAGTAACTTCTTCCTCCTCTTCTTCCTCTTTATTAGAAGATGTTGCGAGTGCTTTTCCTTTTTCAAATCTCCTTTGCGCTGCTCTATTCTCTTGAGAAGTCCCCTCATTACCATCACTCAAACCGACCCTTTACTCCTATGTTTTCTAACGGAATACAACATTGTTACCTTCTTTGACTTCATTCATTAATCTAGTCCTTTTTAAGAAGGCACCACCCATGTACCAGATATCAGCCATTGGCTGTTCACGGGAGGGTGGTATAGTCATTCGGGCAGCATGGGTAAGGATTGGCGACATGCTACTTATTCCCAATGTAGACTTGCCTTGGTAACGGAATGCGGTATAGAGTGCGTCAAACATAATTCCTGTAACATCAACAGTTTTTTTCCTGCAAAACACAATTCAAAAGAAACAAATCCTTTGTTTGGACTTTCATGGCTTTCACCCGTCCAAACAGAGTGTAACAAAGATAATTATGAATATATAAAATACCTTCATCTTTTATCCATCTGTTTCCAGCATTGTGGGCATTGAAAGATGTCTACCCTATTAGTCTTTCCCAAATCAGGGCAGCCTTCCAACTTTTAAGTTTGGAAGAAAACCCAGTTTTAGCAAAACCTAACCAACGATGCATTTTATCATAATCAAGGGTTAATTCCTCTCCTTTATTTCTAAATTTAATAGCAATTTTTTTCTCATCAACCTATTCAAGAGATGTTAAAAACTCAAGGCTTATGTTAGCATTGTCAGGAATCCTTAATTTACTATATGCCTCAAAGTTACGAATTCTTAAATATTCTTCTACTTTCCCTAAAATACCCATACTTTGCAAGAAACTACGATCAATAATATACATACCTGTGTAACTGTACTGCATTAGGCGTTCGAAGCGTTCTCCTTCCTCTGTTGTGTAGATAGGAAACAACGCCTTGTATTTAGAGGCTAAGTCTTTCCTCTGTGGTGTCGAACAAGATGAATCATCCTTCTTCTTGTTGGCTTTATTCTTGATTGGCATGATTACAGAGGGATGGGAGATTGTGTTTTGAGATGCAGGGGAAGAAAATAGAAGAAAAATAGAAGAATGAAAAAATAGAAGAATGCAGGTTGTGTTTTAGGAAGGAAAGGGTTGTATTTATAGAGGAATGGAGGAAAATGATAGTGTTGAACGATCAATTCTTGGGGTAGTTGAAGGAGTACAATTTTTTAATTGGATGATGTGATTGAAAGACAGTTTTAAATTTTCTGCCCGTTAGATAGTCACGCTCATGAATTACTATGTAACGATCGTGAAAAATGGTTTCACACCTTTTGTTTCTTTTGTGAAATTGGGTCGCGCCTGTAAATATTTTTATCGTGATCGCAAATATTGTTCCAAACCTTCTGCTTCTTTTGTGAAATCAGGTCGTGCCCACGAATTTAATTCATCGCGATCGTGAATATTGTTTCTTTGAAGACAAAATCTGTTGAAACAATCATTTAGCACTTTAAAACCAATATTCTTTTCCTTCATACATAAACAAAAATGTTAGACCTTTCAAGCCTTGTTTTGGCTTTCCTGTAAAGAAAAAAAAAATTTAGAACAAAATAAAAAATAAAAATTAATATTTGATAAAATAAAAAATAAAAAAACGTTTCAAATTACACATAAGAATTTTCGCTAATGACAAAACACCGTTCTCCGGAAACAGCGCAAAAAAACTTATTGCTTAGTTTACCAGTAAGTATACGGATCACAATGTAGTAATAATAAGATCGTTCCCACGAGAAACGTATTATGTTCACTAGCTACTTATTCTTAACACTTATGTTTACAACAATTAAATGTTATGAATTTTAATTTATTATTCTACTTATATTTGAACCTAATATATTTATTCTACTTATATTTGAACCTAATATATTATTTAACTTCATTAGTAAGAATTAGAGCAAGTACTTAGAGTTATTGATCATGCATAAGATGTTCTCTTTAAACAAAAAGGGTATACATGCAATAAGTGTATCTTTAATTGCACTTGGTAAAATATAATCCAACCATTCAGTGTAGGATTACTCTATTTATTATATGTATTTCTACATACAACAAATGCCTTACTCTACCAAAGATTAATCATAAATCTCATTCTTTGATTATTACAACAAGTTAGACTTAACTTTGATAAACTAAGTTAATGATTCAACATGCAAACTTACTTAAACATTTATTACGTTAAAGTAAATTCTATCTCTTTGATCTTACTGAATTATTTCATTATGAGAATATAACTTGTCACGAACGGATTTTAGGGCCTAGGAGATTAGGCACCTAAAGTAATAAAATTAGCAATTAAATGAATAAGTAAGGTAATAAATGAAATTAAGAAAGTGAAAAAATGGAAAGGAAATGCAAAATGGAATTTATGGGAAATGAAGAAAAGAGATAAAATAAATGAAAGGAAGCAAATTTAAATGAAACATAAAAGAAAAGAAATGAAAATGAATAAAAGAAATAGAAATAGGAAATGACAAGAAAGTAAAAGACAAATAAATAAAAGAAAAAAAAGGAAGGGTTGAAAAGTTAAAGGAGGAGAGAGGAGAGAGAAAGGATAAACCTAAAACCTAAATTAAAGTAAACCTTATCATCATAAGGAAATGGTATTAGCAAAAGCAAAGAGAGGCATCGGGAGAGGAAGGAAAAGAAGAGAAAAAGAGAAAAGGAAGAAGAGGAAGAAGAAGAAGAAGGGAAGAGGAAGAAGAAAAGCTCAAACAAGGTTAGTTTTACATAAACTTGTGAGTTTGAAGTTGTATAGAGATTTTTGATAGAAAAAGGGAGATTAACGTTAAAGGTAAAGTAAACCTAAAATCTGGACATAGGTATCTTTTTTATTAAAACATGGTTTTAGTTTTGAATCAAAATATTAAAGATGGAAGAAGTGAGAAAATGGTTAAAGGGGTAAAAATTTGGAAGTCGGGTGGCGTGAACAGTAATCTTGTGTCACTGTTCCGGAGACCCAAATGACATTCAAAATTTATAAATAATATACCGGTAGAAATCTTAGAATGTTAGCTACAAATATCTAGAACATCATTTTGTGAAATTAGATCATTTGGTGCACAAAAAAGTAGGAAGAACAGCTAAAGATCACACTGCCAGAAACTGAACCTGCAATACAGAGTGTGTGAATAGTAACCTTGTGTCACTATTTTGGAGGACTAAATGAAGTCCAAAACTTGTAAATGATATACCAATAGAAATCTTAGAATGTCATATATAAATTTCTAGAATACCATTTTGTAAAATTAAAACGTTTGAGGCATGAAAGTATAGAAAGAACAGACAATGGTCAAGCTGCCAGTTCTAGAAATTCAGAACATGGCAGTAAATGTAATAAGCGATTTGGAGGTCTTAATGAAGGTATAAAATTATGAAATTTGATATGAAGCTAATATAGCATGTTAGATAAAAGTTTTATGTTTTAAACTTTGGCTAAAACCGAATTTAAATAGACTAAAAAATAAGATGAAGGGAATGTGACAATTGATTCTGCAGGAAATCTGCAGAATTGGAAATGGTCACTTTGGTACTCAAATGGAGTCCAAATGACCTGAGATTTTACATGAACTTTTTTTAATATGGTATAAAAATTTAATTAAAATTTGGGATCAAAATGACTTGAATTGATGGAGAAATAAATTTGGAAACACTAAATGTTAGTTATAGAGGTATTTTATCGGGTATTATATTTGAGTAAGTAAAATGTGACTCAAATGAACTTGAAACGAGCTAAAATTTTAAGGAAAGCTTGAATATTAAATGGTTATGGAGTGTATAAAATTTGAGAGCGATTGGAGTTGGAAAAGATAAGGTTTAGACTAAGTTTTGGGACCTTAAGGATAGACTTTTGCTTATAGTAGTTATACATACATTTGAATAATAAGTATCAATGCTTATTGATGTGAAAATGTTATGTCATTAGGTATTCAAAGTGAAAGGGTTATTGAAGGTCAAGGAAACATAGATAAAGGGAAAGCTAAACAAGGTAAGTTATAGGGTATTTGTGTAACAATGTGTACAATACCAATGTGTTTATACATTTATCATTGTATGATAAATTATTGGTGTCATTGGGTAACTTTATCCATAATGACTATATGCTTGAGTCATTGTTATTTGCTAAATGGTAATTCATGTGGTCATTCATGAGTTCATCATGCAATTTTGTGCATGGTAACAGTTTATGAAATGTATTTATGTTGTGATATCTTGGTTGGAATTTGTATTGTGAATGTGCATGAGGTTTAATGATTTGTTTGAAAATATTGAGATATGTACATGATTATAAAGTATTTGTATTACAATTGATTGATATGTGATGAGTGATGAAACAAGAGTGATAGTAAAGAAAAGTATATACATTGTGTGATAAAACATGAATTGAGTTGTGCATTTGAGGACATGAATGTCATGAAGCATAGCATGCATGAAAATGGAAAGAACCATGAAGGTGAAGAGGTGACCCATACTATAAAATAAATGGGAAGAACCATGAAAGTGAAGAGGTGACCCATAAATATATAGAGTGGGAAGAACCATGAAGGTGAAGAGGTGACTCACACTATATGAAATAATATTGAGAAATCACCATGGTGAATTATTAGAAGATGAAATATGAATATTGAAGAAAAGAAGAATGAAGAATACATAGCATAAAATGCATTTGCACTATGTTGTGACATTTCATAATTAAGTTATCATGATAGAAATGTATGTGACTTGATATGAATAATGTTTGTATTGTTTGTAGTAATGTTTTATGATGATGTTAATTGAGAAAAATATATTTGTTGTGAATGTAAATGTTGGTGTAATTTATATGAGTAAGATTATAGCTTACTGAGATATAGTCTCAGCGATTATCCCTGATAAACGCAGGTGAAAGTAGCAAACAAAAATCCGACGAGCTGTGAGTTGAAGATAAAGTTTGCAAAGGTAGAAATTGTACAAGTTCATGTATCCCAAGATTTTTGTAATGTTTATACCTTCTATAATGTTGTAACTATCACTATTGAATCGATGCAGTAATGTAATGTAAACATATTAAGCTGCGTGTATTTCAACTCTGATGTAGTATTTGAAAAAATATTTTTATGGATGTTTTATAATCCTGTATTGTGATTAGATTTTCAGAACAAAAAGAGGTTAAAATGGTTTTTGGTTGAATGGATAATTATAGTTTTAAAATGCGAAAAATTTATACAGGTTTTTATTGAACTATAATCCTAATTATCCCTTATAGGGTGATTAAGGATTTCTGTAGAGAAATGAAAAAATCTTTTATCATTCTGTGGGAGGCATGTCATGGGGGATGTGATAAATCCCATCACTCAACTTAAGAGGGAGTGTTAAAAGATTGCAATCGGAAAAACATAAAATCAAAATCAAGAAAATCATGCAGGAAATAAAAAACGAAATCAAGACAATTAAGATTGTATTTCATACCATAATTAGACTTATCCTCTGTAATTATAAAATGTAATGTACAGTAACAATAAAAAATAAGTAGTAAAAATTTCTTACAAAAATAAAACCTAGCCTATCAATCTAATAGCGATTCAGAGGAAAAGAGTTAGTGTCCAGCTATAGGTGTGGTAGAAGCTGCAAGGGTGTATTAGAGGATGACATGACATTTCTAAAGGCCCTAAGGAAAGTTGAGACTCTTATTGTATTGCATAGAGGCTCTACATCGTCCTCGTTTTCTCTAGAGAACTTGCTGACCTCACTTGGAACATTACTCAAGTTTGAACTGATGGATTTAGGTAATTTACACTGATTGGCATAGTAGTATTTAATTGCGATCACTAAATTTCAAATTGTATAATAAAAGTTATTTATTTTTATTTTTTATTATAAATTGTCATTGTTGTCACATTCCGCTAAAATTTCTCTTTATTTATATATGTGATTATCGAGTAATTTTCACCAACAATCATTTAATTTTAGTTGATCATACTGAAATTTAAATTATGTCACAAAAGTCATTTGTTTATTTTTTTATTATAAACGGTCATTTTCGTCACAATATTTTAAAATTTTTATTTTATTGTATATGTGGCTATTATAATTAGATGGACAATTTTTTAGTTATTATATATACAACAAAATAGAAATTTTAATTATTTTATGTGAATTTAAATAAAAAAATAATATTTTACATGTTGGATAATTTAAAAAAAAAACTTTAACTTCTATTCTTTTCGTACTCAATTACCATAAAAATATATTTTTTTCTATTTAATATCTACAGAGAATTGTTGAAACAATAAGAAAAGGTTCACAAAGTTTTCTAAAATAAAAAACTTTATACAATAATGTTATGGCAGAGAATCAATTGAAATGAAATACTAATGTATATTTGCAATCTATTTTTTATTATATATATAGAATAATAAAAAAATTACTTATATAAATTGTGATTGCCGTGTGTATTATTTATAATAAAAAAATTAATAAATTCAATGATAACATTTAAAGTATAGTGAACTTAATAAATGACATATTAAAATTATTGAGAGGAAAAAATTATCTAAATTTTTAGATACAATTAATATTTAATAAAAATTATTAAATAATATATATTTAAAATTATAAATAATTAAAAGAGTAAAAATAAAAAGGTAAAAGAGGAGGCGGGTAATTTGTCATTATCTTGGTGGGTCCTATTACTCCATACCTTTCAGCCATGGCTGCCTCTCAGTCTTTCGCCGCTTTCACACATAATACTTCTGTCATCTGCTTCCTCTGTTTAATATTCCTCTATATCCGGTGATCGGACCTCTCATTTTCTCTCTCTCTCTCTCTC
>CAOGCB010062521.1:0-20606 GCA_948266635.1 Cnidoscolus chayamansa
ATGACGACAGTGCGACTTGTTCTAGCTATTGCGGCTTCCAAGGGCTGGTCATTACGACAGATGGATGTTAAGAATGCCTTTTTACATGGGGATCTTAAGGAAGCAATTTATATGACTCCACCACCAGGGTTCTTTTCTACATCCTCTTCTGATGTTTGTAAACTTAAAAAGTCACTCTATGGTTTAAAACAGGCTCCGCGTGCTTGGTTTGATAAGTTTCGATCCATGCTTATTAGCTTTGCTTTTGTCCGGAGTCAATATGATTCCTCTTTGTTTCTTTGCAAGACTCCTAACGGAATTGTTTTGCTCTTAGTATATGTTGATGACATCATTATTACAGGGACCGACTCTGAATTGATTTCTAAGCTTCAACAACACCTTCAAAGCTCTTTTCTTAAATAAGCATAAATACATTCAGGAGATAATTACATTGGCTAGTCTTCATGATGGTTGATCTGTTGATACTCCCTTAGAAGTGAATGTTAAATATCGTCATGATGAGGGTATTTTTTGCATGATCCCTCATTAGATAGACGTTTAGTGGGGAGCTAGAATTATCTAACTATTACTCTGCCTGACATTTCTTTTGCTGTCCAACAAGTTAGTCAATTTATGCAGGCCCCTTGGCACCTTCACTTGGCTGCTGTTCGTCGCATTGTTCGCTATTTGCAAGGAACTTCTACTCGCTTTCTTTTCTTTCCTATGGATTCTCCTATTCACTTGGTTGCATATAGTGATGCTGACTGGCTGGTTGTTCTGATACTCGACGTTTCATTACTGGCTGGTGCATGTTCCTTGGCAACTCTCTTGTCTCTTGGAAAAGCAAGAAGCAAGATCGGGTGTCGAAATCCTCCACTAAGTCTGAGTATCGTGCTATGTCCTCTGCATGTTCTGAAATTGTTTGGCTTCGAGGACTATTGGGTGAGCTTGGGTTTCCTCAAATGGAACCTACTCCGCTTCATGCGGATAATACTAGTGCTATCCAAATTACAGCTAACCCAGTGTTTCACGAGCGCACCAAGCACATAGAAGTGGATTGTCACTCTATTCGTGAAGCATATGATGCCCATGTCATTTCTCTACCTCACATCACCACTGATCAACAAACTGCTGATGTCTTTACTAAATCCCTCTCACGACAACGACATCATTTTCTAGTTACCAAATTGATGCTTCCTGATCATCCAGCATCAATTTGAGGGGGATATTAATGGCAGAATCATGGCTGAGATTTGTGGATTTCTCAATTGCTGATTATGACAATCAATTGCTAAGATTATGGCAGAAATCATGGCTAAGATTTGTGGGCTGTCAATTGCTAAAATTATAGGAGTAATCATGGCTGAGATTTGAAGACCTAATTTATCATAATTTGTGTATTAATTGTATATATTCTCACCTAAAATTGATTAGCAATAATTAGTGTAACTGCTGTAAATATTTTCTTGCCTAAAATAGGTTGTACAATAATTCTTATTTAAAGGAAAGATCATCAAAGAAAAGACATTCAGTCATTTTCTCAAACTTTGTTATATAGGAGGTTAGTGGGAAAGTTGAACTACTTAACAGTGACTCGTCCAGACATTGCATATTCAGTTAGTGTAGTGAGTCAATTTATGTCGTCTACTATTGCTCATTCGGAAGCACTTGGATAATACTATGTTACTTGAAAGAAGCTCCTGGATGTGGTCTCTTTTATAGTAATCATAGACAGTCAGACATTGAGTGCTTTACTGATGCAGACTAGGCAGGCTTGAAAATTGATAGAAGGTCAACAACAGGATATTGTGTTTTTTTGGGAGGTAATTTAGTGTTATGGAAAAGTAAGAAGTAAAATGTGGTCTCTCGCTCTACTGTTGAATTTGAGTACTGTGCCATGGCACAAGTTGCATGTGAATTAATGTCGATACGACAGTTATTGGAAGTGGTTGGCTTCAATATTTCTTCACCCATCATACTATGGTGTAATAATCAAGCAATCATCCACATTGCCTCTAATCCAGTTTTTTATGAACGAACTAAGCATATTGAAATTGACTGTGACTTTGTTCGTGAGAAAATTCAACAGAAAATAATCTCCACAGGACATGTCAGAACTGGAGAACAGTTAGGAGATATCTTTACTAAAGCTTTGAATGGACCTCGCGTTGACTATATTTGTAACAAGTTGGGCATGATTAACATATATGCTCCAACTTGAGAGAGAGTGTTAAAGATAATATTTATTTTGCTATTAGCTTAATTAGATATGATATTAATTCCTAATTAGCATAATTCTAGGTTATGATTTTAGGGGTTAACTTCCTTTCTAGTCCTATAAGTATGTACTCTCACCTCATTTCAATAGACAACATAATAAAACAGTCTTTTTCTATACTTTCTACATACATCATGGTTTTATTGGTTAATGTACACTACAATATTTATTGTTGAATTAATTCTTGCGAGTTCAGAAGTTCTTTCACATTATAATTTTTCAAGGAAAAAAAGTTGTTATTTGGTGCTTTTAGTCTCCAACCTTGAAAAAATTATATCGGAATGAAAAAAAAAAAAAGAAAAAAAAAGAAATGAGTCCCTCTTGCCAACTAACTTGCTGTTTGCAATTGTTTCTTCTAATCTTGTTCTTTTGCGGTATGGAAGGATGCCTTTGTAGAAATACAAGAAAACATAATTAATGGGGTGATGACATCTTGTTTACTTCTGGTGTTATCAGGCTTGTTTTGAAGGGCGATACAATTGAAATGACTGCAAAAACACTCGGTTTGATGATGGAGAGCAATGGAATCAGGATTTTGGAGCCTTTCGACACCTTTGTGAATTATTCAAATGCTTCTGGGAAGACAAATATTCATTTATCTGTCTCAAATATATTCATGAACTTCACATTCAGCATTTTGAGACTTTTCATAGCCATTGAGGAGGATATTTTGTCCTTTCTGAGGATGACCTCAAAACAGATAACGGTAGCCTGTTCTGAGTTTGATAAAGTTGGAATAATAAGAAGTATGTGTGAAGCTTGGCTTCTTTCCTGTTCTGCTTCTGTCATAAGAGGACAAGAATATGTGACTTGAGATGTTGATTTATTGCCTTATCTTTGTGTTTTACAGATCCACATACTGACCAAACGTATGCCTTCTGGAGACCTCGTGCACCACCTGGCTTTGCAGTTCTTGGTGACTACTTGACTCCATTGTCAGTAACAAATTTAATGCTGTTATTTTAAGGTTGCCCCTACTTATTCTTTGCTTTATTGTTATATAACTGCTTCACAAATGGCAGGGACAAGCCGCCTACAAAAGGAGTTATTGCTGTTAATATGAATTTCACAAGAGTCAGAAGACCAATATCTTTCAAACTAATTTGGCCGCTGTTAGCTTCTAAGGAAATTTCTAATCAAGGGATAACCAGTTCTGTCACTTCACCAAATGGCCAAGGCAGCAGAGACGTGAGCTGTTCCATTTGGTTTCCTGAAGCACCCAGAGGTTATGTTGCATTGGGATGTGTGGTGTCTGCTGGAAAAACACAACCACCTCTATCTTCTGCTTTCTGCATCTTGGCTTCTCTAGTTTCTCCTTGTTCCCTGAGGGATTGTATTGCCATCTTCTCTCCCAATCTGTATGCTGAATTTTCAGAAATTATTCTTTTTCTTATAGTTCAGTTTAGAACATGTACAGATGCATGCATTCACAAACACGTGGATCTGTATATATTATCATGCACGTGGACAGCTCCACACATAGTGCTATTTGGTTGCATTGATAGAATTATCTTTTGAGTTTTCTGTTTTTCTTTTCAAATTTCAGATATCCATCAGCTTTGGCCTTTTGGCGTGTGGAAAATTCTTTTGGTACTTTCTTGCCGGCAGATCCAACAACTCTTGCCTTAATAGGTGGTGCATATGAATTCCGCAATATAAAATTTGGGCTCCAAGAGTTTTCTCCAAAAGCATCCAAAAATTCAGAGACACAAACTTTTTCTTCGGGAGATGTTGATGCACTTCCATCTGGAAAATCATCATCTGCAAACTCTGCTCGACGTTTTGAAGCTGTTGCTAGTTTTCAATTGATATGGTGGAACAGAAATTCAAGCTCAAGGAAGAAATTATCTATATGGCGTCCAATAGTCCCTCAGGGGATGGTATATTTTGGTGATATTGCTGTTAAAGGGTACACAATGTTTATTATGCTTATGTTGTATATTCATTTCCCATTTTAGACTGTATATGATTAATTTTCTATAATTTTTTGGAAGTTAGGTACGAGCCTCCCAATACTTGCATTGTCCTTCATGATACTGGAGATGAAGAGGTTTTCAAACCTCCTCTGGATTATCAAGTTGTTGGACAGATTAAGAAACAAAGGGGTCTGGAGAGTATTTCTTTCTGGATGCCTCAGGCGCCCCCAGGCTTTATTTCATTAGGTTGTATTGCATGTAAGGGCTCTCCTAAATTACAAGATTTGAGCAAGTTAAGATGCATGCGCAGTGACATGGTTACTGGAGATCAATTCCTAGAGGAAAGTGTATGGGATACATCAGAGGCAAAGTTTACAGCAGAATCATTTAGCATATGGACAGTTGGTAATGAGTTGGGGACTTTTATGGTCCGTAATGGTTTTAGAAAACCTCCAAGTCGGTTTGCTCTAAAGTTGGCTGATCCTAATACACCAAGCAGTACAGGTGATACTGTTGTTGAGGCAGAAATTGGAACCTTTTCTGCAGTCATTTTTGATGATTATTGTGGCCTGGTAAGAATTTTATTTTTCTTATTATCACTTCAAATTATTTTCACTGCAGATTCCCTATTGTATGAAATACATGTTGACTGATGTAGCCTACTGAACTTGACATTCAGGTCTATGATTCTCCATGAATAATGTAAACAGACAAATATCTTATTTACAATAGTTTTCCTGTTGTAAGCTACCTAATTTGCGTAAATTCCTTAAACTTGTCCAGCTTTTATACTTAATAGAGTAGGGAAGATAAATTATAGTAATTTTACAATGGGGTATTGAGTTTTCATGCCTCAAATATCTTAATAACTTAAGTTAAAGAGAAACACAAATAACCTTTGATGATAGGGTTGGGCAAACAAAACCATACACATTTGAAACTGAGAACGAAAACCCAAAGGGAAGTCAATCAACCTGGCCACATCAGAGTGTTCAGATTATCTCCAATTTATAATATCTGCTATATGAATGATATGTATATATAACATATATACTTAAATATAAACAACTGTGTCTTAAAACCAAAAGCAAGGTTTATATCTTCTTCTGTCCCACTGTTGCTCTTGTTATCTCTATCTAGTCTATAACAACAGTAAATTTTTGTGTTGTCATCATTGTCCTAAAGCTCTCCATTTGTAGTTAATTCTGACTATTGGTTACAAAATTAAAAGATAATCGACGTAACGAGTCAAACTGAAAGGTCAGGGGTGTAATAGGTCAAAATAAAAGATAATGGTGAAATCGACTTTACTCAATTATTTCAAGAGTTAAGATTTTTGGACTCATGCATTACAGTTTATTATTATCCTTATCTGTTGCAACTGAACTTATTTTTGTTTTAAGTACATCATTCAAGTAGTTAATTTTTTTCATGAAATGCAATAGCCTTTACTTTAATATCCATGCAAGACCAATTTACAAAAGCGAGAAAAAATGTCAAATCCTTGGCATTTACTAGTTCCAGTTGAAAGAACTAGGTTCTAGTTGAAAGAACTAAGTGGTGTCTGCTTGTTTGTATATGCGGTCTGATTCTCAGTGAATATTTTCGTGGTTTGATGACCTTTTTAGCTGGGAATCTTTTGGGTGTCTTTTGTGTTGGGCATGTGGACCTACGACTGGCAGTTAAACTCATTGCTCAGCAAAAAACATGGGTCATTTTAAGTTTGTCTACCCTAGGCTCTTAGGTCTCTATACTTTCTCTTGCTTCAAATATTTGGCATGTCATGGATGTACAATTTACATTTTTTATTGGTGAAGCATTTTTTGCAATTTCCACCCGTAAACTTCAACTTATGAAGTAAAAACTTTTGTGAAAAATTATTTGATGTTTTTTTCCATTGTTGAATAGTGGGAAATGTAAAATAACTAGGAGCTTTATGGAATTGAGGTGGGGGTTAGAGTTGATATGGTTGGCAAAATGCACTTGCATGTGCTTTTATGTGCTTGTTAGGCATCTCCTTTTGAGTTTTTGAGTCGTATATATTTAGTCTCCTTGTGACAAAGTATTCCAGTAAATTTAAAACGATGATAATAAAAACTTCTTGGAAGAATTTGCATAGGATTTTTAATAGAATGAGAACATAGCTGCTCAAACAAGGAATCCTTCCTTATTAAGAAGCAACAATTCTTTTTGAGCATATGTTTCGTTTCCCTTGCGCTTATTGTAAATGACATTAGCAACTAAGAATTCGCTAAAATGATGGTTATGCCATTTAAATTTATGCTTTTTTTCCACAGTTTTATTTTTCTTTAAGACTTTAAATAATTTATTGAAGTATTTATCACTTTGAATCCTTCAAATTTGGAGCCTTTTTTTTTCTTTTGCTATATTAGTTTTATTAACTTATGTGAAGATCATAGTTTTAGATAAAGGTTGTTCCATTAAATTATTCCCACACATATTTATAGGTCTTCGGTACTCCCATTATTATGAAAATTTTCATTTAAAAACAATATAATGTTACTTAATTGTAATGGTTGTTATTTACTCTGAGTAACGTAATGGTATGATACCTTGCTCATTTTTCTTAGCTAGATCAGGGGTAACTTGTTCTCATTTTTTCGATAAATCTAAGGAGCTTTGTTTCCCCATTTGGCTTAGAAAAATAAGTGGTGTAATCCGTTATCATTACTTAATGCTAAATAACGGCTGATACCATTAAGTAACAAGCGCAATACTAATGGCTGTTACACAAATTCTTAGATATCTTTAGATAACAGGTGTCATAGTAATTAGATGTGAAAAAAAAATGATAAAAAACAACTACTAACAATTATCTAAAACTATGGTTATGGGCCTATAGACTATGACTATGATTATGCTAAAGACCTCTAAGAGGGTCCACATTTTTAGGTTTCGAACCTATTGTTGTATGTTTTTTCACCAAGCATTTTGATTGTTTGATGCTTTTGAAACATATTGTCATGAATTTTTAGCCGTTTTTATAGTGTTCTTTGAAATGCTTTAACAAATGTTTTATCGTTTCAACTATGATCTCAGCTCAAAAACTAGATAACCACATGATTGCTCACTATTACATTAATTTGTTCGATCAAATTTGCAGATGGTTCCGTTGTTCAATATATCTTTAAGTGGAATAGGGTTTAATTTGCATGGGAGAACTGGTTGCTTGAATTCCACTATCAATTTCTTGTTGGTTGCTAGATCATATAATGATAAGTATGAAGCATGGGAGCCAGTTGTTGAGCCAGTTGTTGGATTTCTGAGGTAACCTATTGCTATATGCATCAAATGTTCTTTATAGGTTTATTCTGTGAAAGGAAAGCAAGATAGAGGTATCAAATTCCCCGTCTTGTCTTCCTATGACATTTTTTTTTTGCAAAAGAAGGAAAGGAGAAAGTTCAAAAAACCATATTAAAGCACTTAATTCTTTCTTATTTTTCTGTTTTCCATTATTGTGCATCAAGTAAATTTTCAATAATGGCAAATAAACTATTGCTTGCATAGTGAGTATCAATTATATTTCTGAATTGAGTTATTATAAAGTCATTTTAATTTCAACTAAGTCGACCGACAAAATTGAAAATGTAGCAGTTTGCATATGGGCTTTAGTCATCAACAGGGAGAAGGAAATTTAGTATTTTAGCTATCATTTTTTCTCTATTAGGAGCCCATTACCATGTTCAGTTGTAGTTATAATCATGGTTCCTGTTCCATCTTAATTATTTCACTTTAGTGGCTGTTACAAAGTGTATTGGATAACTACATTCATAAATTTTAAGGACAAATAATAGCAAGAGCTCAAATAGGCATTTTAATTTTCAATAAAATGTTATTCAAAGAGAAACAATATTCTTAGGAAAGCATGCAAGATGAGTATAACATGTATTGCAAGGAAAGATCGTAAAGCTATTAAAATGACTAAAGTCTAATCCTCCAAGTTGGCTTAGAATATTAGGATCGGATGTTGCTATTATCATTTTCACTAAGTTTTTATTTGAGTGGGATTGGGTGAATTTGAGGTGGGGATGTAAATGTGTAATTCATTTTGAATTTATTTATTTATTTATTTGCCTTTTCGTTGCAGATACCAGTATGATCTCAACGCTCCAGGGGCAGCTTCGCAGCTACGCTTGACCTCAACGAGGGATTTGAACTTAAATGTAACCGTATCCAATGCTAATATGATTATTCAAGCTTATGCAAGCTGGAATAGTCTTAGTAACATTCATGAATATTACAAAACCAAAGTAAATTTTTGCACTTCTTTATTTGTCTCTAACCATATTTTTTTGAAATTCTCCATTTTTTGGTTTATTGCATTCATGCCAACTAAAGGTCTCTTTGACTAAGCAGGAAGAATGTTCTCCAACTTATGGTACAAGATCTGTGACTAACATCCATCAGAAGAGAAATTATTATATTATCCCCCAAAATAAGCTTGGTCAGGACATCTTTATTCGGGAAATTGAAACTAAAGGTTTAGCGAACATAATAAGAATGCCATCTGGGGATATGAAGCCTGTGAAAGTTCCTGTTTCAAAAAATATGTTGGACTCTCACTTGAATGGAAACCTTTGCTCAAAAGTTAGAAAACTGGTGACTGTCGTTATACTGGAGGCACAGGTATGGCTTATCTTGTGACAATTTACATTTCAAGCCTATTAAACTTTTGTCTTTGTAGCTAAGGATTATTTTAAATGGTTGCAGAGAAATAGCTACGTAGTCAATGATTAAGTTTTTTAAGATCTTGATAGGATGTTGATTATTTTGAAATGAAGTTTTAGTAAGAGAAACAAGAGAAAAGGTAGAAGGTAAAAGCATGAAAGGCTACATTTTTTTTTCACTTGTATATCTCTTTACATATCTCGTTCAAGCATAGTATTCACACACGAATAAGGGCGAGGCAATGCATTGTCAAAACATAGCTAGGCAAGGCATTCACACAAGCATGATATCACAATCGAGGCATAATTATTTAAGAGAACAAATATACTTCTTTTATTTCATCATAAAGGGCAATACATCATGTCGCAGTTCTTCCATCTCCCTATAGTAAGGGAAAACCCCACTGGGAACTTTCAAGGTATACATCCTTAAATTAAGGAAGACAAATCCACTTAGTAGGAGACAATTAATCCCTAAATTAAGGATTTACCTTTTCCTTAATTTAAGGTGAATTTCTTCAATATTTCTAGTCCCCTTCTGATGAGATTTTTATTCAATACAAAGATCAACACATAAGTAACACAAACAATAAAACCAGCAGTTCAGAAGTAATCCAAAATCATCCCCAGAGCACTAAATGGGTCCAATAACTAAACGAGCTTACCACCATCTTTAAGAGGTAGCAAAAAACTTGGTTAGCCTCCTTTCTCCTCGTGGAAATCTTGGATAAAAGAACACATTTGAGAATTAAAAAACCATAAGAAGGAGCATAGCTTTTAATACTTGAACATGTTATTTTCGAAGGGAAAACATAATAGAGACTCCAATCCTTGGCTCCATTAAGGATAGAAATATAGTGAGGATTTCAACCGGAAAGATTTCTGAGAATATAATATTTTATTTAGATCTGTATGTGTATTTATACAAGAGGAATCCTTGAAAAAATAAACTAAACTAGAAAACATATCTAACTTAGGACTCAATTTTAGGACCTAGTCTTATAACCAACAACTATGACTTGGTCACAAGCACTAACACTCCCCCTCAAGTTGGTGCGTATATATTACACATACCCAACTTGGAAATTAGGTTGTGATAGGTCCTGTTGATAAGCCATTTAGTAAAGACATCAGTCAACTGTTATAAAAGCTCAAGAATGCCGCCAGTAAGTTTTTCCTTAATGAAGTGTCTATCAATCTCAATGTGTTTCGTATGATAATGTTGTGCTGGACTGTGAGCTATATTGATGGCAACTTTATTATCACAGTATAGAGATGATTTAACACTTGTAAACAATTTCAACACCTTTAGTAACTTCTAAAGCCATAGAAGTTCATAGATACCTTGAGCTATACCTCCAAATTCTGCTTGTGCACTTGATCTGGTAACTACACTTTGCTTCTTGCTTCTCCAAGTGACTAGATGTCCTCCCACGAATGTACATCAACCGGTTGTAGATCTTCTATCATTCGGAAACCCAGCCCAATCAGCATCAGCATCAGCAAATGCTTCTATGTGGAGGTGGCCATGTTTTGAGAAAAGGAGACATTTTCCTGGAGCAGACTTAAGATATTGCAAAATGCGAATAACAGCCTGCATGTGAGACTCTCATGGATCATGCCTGAATTGGCTAGCCACGCTGACAGCATAAGCTATGTCTGGTTTAGCATGCGAGAGATAGATAAGTCTTCCAACTAATTTTTGATATCTCCCTTTATCAACTGAATCTCCAGCCCCTGCTTGCAGTTTATGGTTGCGCTCAATGGGTGAGTCTAACGGTTTGCAGCTCAGGATATCAGTTTCTTCCAGGACATCTAGAGTATATTTTCTTTGAGAAATGAAGATTCCCTTTCTTGATCATGTGACATCAATTCCCAAAAAATATTGCAGTCTACCTAGATCCTTGACTGCAAACTCATGAGCCAATTTTTTCTTCAATCGATCCATTTCTTCTGCCATCTCCTGTCATCATTATATTATCAACATATACTATGAGAAGAGTAATCGTACTCTCATGATGTTTGACAGCTAGTTTGATGGATAATCCCATAAACTTATCAGTTTTCAATATCTTTACCTTAGCTTCAAATTGAGTACAAGCCATTTTATGAAATGACTGAAAGAAAGAGAAAACTTCACTTTTTTACTTTTATCAAATATACCCATGTCATTCTAGTGCAAAAGTCAATAAAAGTGATAAACCTCCGACAACCAGATAATGAGGCAGTTTGAGTTGGTCCCCAAACATCATAATGAATAAGCATAAAAGGAATGGTGATTTTATTATTACTAGAAGGTAAAGAAGTTTGGGTATGTTTAGCATACTCACAAGCATCACAAAAAACGGAATCAAACTTAACATCTGAGAACAAATCAGGATAAAGTTTTTCTAAGAGATAAAAGGATGGATGTCCTAACCGTCTATGCAACCAAATTATTTATTGGTTAACATCCTTATTTCTTCCAAAAAAAGGCTTGACATGGAGCACCTCAATTCCCATCTACTAGATATAAGTCATCATGCAGCCTACTAGTTCCAATCCTCTTCCCTGTGTGAAGATCCTAAAAAACACAATGATCAGGAAAATACTCAATCTTATACTGTAGTGCTTTAGCGATGGCACTAATAGATAAAAGGTTAACAGGGAATTTAGGAACATGAAGTACAGAGATAAGTTAAGGTTGGGAGCACGAGTAATAGAACATGTCCCATACACAGGTGTTAACGAACCATCGGTTGTTCGCACAGTTTCTGGTTTCAGACATGGAGAGTAATCACAAAAGCCTTGAGAATTGCCTATTATATTCGCACCAAAATCAATTATCCATGAATTAAAATGAGCAGTAAATGCATTACCTGAGTGCACAAGATTTAAGGTGGCACTTGTCGAATCAATTTGAGACAGGAGTCGCTTGAGATTCTGCATCTCGATAGCTGAAAAGTGCTTTCTAATGTTATGTTGTTATCCACTGTCTCTGATAAGTGAGCTTGAGATTTGGAAGAGTTTTCTTTCTTCCCCCCACGATAATGGGGAGGTCAACCATGGAGTTTCCAACAAGTCTGTCTGATATGTCGAGGCTTCCACAATGATCACGATGCAGGTTATCCTTATTAAAACCAAGGGCCTTGTATTGCTCAAGAGAAGTAGTTGCAATCAACTCGGATTTCTCAATTGGTAATGATAAAGCATGACACTCCTACTTTCTTCCCGCTATACAAGCGCATAAGCTTGGTCAATAGAAGAAAAAGGTGAGGTAGCAAGGACTTGGACCCTTGTGGGGTGAAATTCAATGTTCAATCTGGCCAAAAAATCATAGACCCACTCCTTCTGTACAAGCTTATAAAACTTCACTGCATCGCTAGTACATTCCACTTCGAATTCCTGATAATAATTCAATTCCTGCCATAATCTATTCAATTTATAATAATATTGAGATATTATCAGCTCACCTTGCTTTGTACTATGGATTTTATTGTGAATTTCAAAAAATTGAGCATCATTACCCATGCGTGAGTAGGTAAGAGCTGCAGCTTTCCAAATTTTTTCAATAGTATCCAACAACAAATATTGTTTGGAGATTTGTGGCTGTATGGAATTGAACAGCCAGGACAAGGGAATTTTCAGAATCCCATTGATTGAATGCAATGGTAGAAATAACTGGTTTGATCTTCTCTCCATTAATATATCCTTGCAATCGGCGAGTTTTGATATATAATAAAGTTGAACTAGACCAGGCTAAATAATTATCATTACCATCAAGTTTAATTGGGCTAATTTGAAGGTGTGAGTTGTCATTAGCAATGTTAACTATCCTTAATTTAGCTTCTTGGATGTCTGTCGATGTCCCCATAGCAACAGAGACAACAAATAACAAATTGATCCAAAAAGAAGGGAAACAAAAACCTGGTACAATAAATTCAACGATCAGTGATCGGAGATAGGTAGCCGGAGTCGGGATGAAAAGGAGAGTCAATCCGTCGGAAAAAATCAACAACCGGTGATCGGAGAGCAGCTCACGTGCCTACACGTGACGGCACGTGGATAGGGCGTCAGAAGCTTGTGGCGGTGCATGGGACTTCGCACGAAGGTTTTTGGCTGTGAAATTTCACGGAGACGGTCACCAGGGAATGGGTCTTCTTCTGGTTGGGTGGTGACAAAAAAATAAGGTCACGAAAGGCAACCGAACTATGGCTCGAAAAAGTGTCGGAGAGGAAAAAAACTCCGATTTCCTTAAGTCGGAACAGGTTCTAATACTATGAAGATTTTTTAGAATATGATGTTTTATTTACATCTGTATGTGTATTTATACAAGAGGAATCCTTGAAAAAATAAACAACTAAACTAAGAAAGATATCTAACTTAGGACTCAATTTTAGGATCTAGTCTTATAGCCAACAACTATGACTTAATCACACATACTATTGATCTTCTTTGATACCTCTCTACATACAGGAGACTCACTTTATCTAGTTATCTTGTAACAAAATACCAGTTGACTATCTGGTAATACCAGCTGGCTTCCTTCTAACAGAATACAAGTTGGATAACAACTTCCAGCTGCATAACTTCTTTATAAATTTATTCTCAATTTACCCATCAATCCCACCAATTCTCATTACATTTTCCCCTTCCTTACATTTCTCTTCTTCGTTCTCTAATATGTGACAATATCCTCTTCATTAGAACCCTTTTGTCCCCAAGAAGGTTGAAAATTTTAGCAGATGTTGAGAAACACACCGGTCATCTCAAAGGATGGTCTTGGTATGCTAAACTTCCACCATAAAATTCTGTTCCTGGACATTGTTCACACCCAAGTTTATTTGTTTGATTGCTGTGTCTTATGCAACTCTGAGTTGTTGAATGTTGACATTTCCTCGCCAAGGGGCACTTCGTGTTAATGTGTCCTAGCCAGCATCATCTTTGGAGAGGGATTCTGTGTTGATTTACTTTACCAACATCTCCTTTGAAGAGGGAAGTGCAATTCTAAAGGTTGTTTTATCTTTTGGTGCTTTGTTTGGGTCCTTTCCGTAAGTGTTTTTGAACCTGCTTATGTGGTGCTGGTTGTGAGATATTGCGAGAAAGTTTTTGGCTTCTGTATAGAATCTCATATCATCAAGGTGGACTGTTGGAATTGATGAAATTCCAGGGGTCCAATTTAGAGGGAGTGTTATGGAAAGTTATTCCTACTTGGTATAGAATTTGTATTTATAAATAGGTAAAATAATCTATATTTATATATTCCTCTTTAGGGGGATTCAACATATTCATATTTAATTGTAGGATCCTTTAACTTATGGTATCATGCCTTACGTCTATTAGTATGGGAGTTTATATGTGTGTGTGTGTGTGTGTGTGTGTGTGTTGAGAAGAGAACATAATTAAGTGAAGATGTAACCCTTTGAAGCTTTGTGTTTGTGGACTTAGGCTCTTAAAGCAAAACCATGTAAATCTTCTTGCGTTATTTTCTTCTCTCCATTTTTTTTTTCTTACTTTAACAGGCTGATTGAAAGTCCCCAACTAGTTTGGAATTAAGGTTAGGTTGAGTTCATGCTGGTAAATTTTGCATTCGATTGTCATGAGCATCTAAGTATTTCTATGTTATTATATATCCATATTCATAGCTTTTTAGTTGTCTCAGTTGTTGAATTTGTTTCATCTCCCAAATTCCAATACATGTAATAATTAAGAGGTCAGTTCTCATATCCCTTATTTTTTGAGAATATTATTGCTCATTTCAGTCATATGTTTGTAATTGTGATGTAGTTCCCCAGAGTAGGTGGGCTGACTTCCAATTTCTACACTGTAGCTGTCCATCTTACTTCAAATCAAGGTCTTGACAGTGAATCAGCATTTCATCAACAAAGTGCACGAACAAGTGGAAGCATATCAAGCCCTTCTTCAGATGTCGAATTGGTCAATTGGAGTGAAATATTTTTCTTTAAAGTTGATAATCAGGTATGGTAGAAAATTATGTTTTTATCACTTGCTTGTGGTCAGATCTCTCTCTCTTTTCCTCTAGTTATTGTTGAAATCCGATAAGCTGCTTAAGGGAATTATAATCTTTGAATCTTTCCTTTGCCCTTGCTTTGTTGTATGTCTCATGAAGAGAACATTTAATTTTTTTTTTCCATCTCCTTGCTAAATTTTTTCATCTGCCAGCTCTTTGATAAAAGAGCATTTAATTCCATTTCACACTATTTTATCCATTATTGGCTGTTTTGATGTCTTGTTATTTTTATTCTCTTAAGAGGGGTAAATTAGGCTAGTAAGGATTAATGAAGATTAATCAAATTTGCATCTGAAAAATATTGTTCATCAATATCACTACCTAAAGGAACTTTATTTTTATCAATCTCGATGTTGCCATCTTTATTGTTTTAAATTAAGTAAAGAAGCTTAATTCCTACCCTTGCAGTATTAGTTGGTCTTTAGAATATTATCCTGGTATTGGCATCTCTTCCTCACAATATTTTTTTTTTTTATATTAATTGTATTGTTTCCAGAGCCTGCAAGTCTGTGATCATAATATGTTAATTCTATATTTGATCCACTGTCAGTATTAGAACAAGTTATCTAATTAATTGACATTGGAGACATAAAAGCACAGTTGGCCATGTACATATATGCTTTTTGCTCTTATACTATGTCGTGCCCTTTATATCTGGTTGTCAATGTTCAATAGGTAAGTCAAATACCGGAATGAGTCATTTCATTATATCTATATTTGGAGAGAATTTCAGTGTATTTATTGATAATAGAAATTTCTACATATAGTTCCTATTGATATACAAGAATCTGTCCTAGAATTGGAAACTAATTATGATAGGAAAGTTATATGCAATTAATCCCTAGTAATGTGGGCTTTGTATAATCATGGGATCCTGACAGTTACTTTCTCAATTACTCGTAGGAAGCATCTTTGAGTAATTTGATAAGCTTGATACAGGGTTTTGTTGATATCCAATTGCATATTGTTTATTTTGACTTGTAAACTTGGAATTCACAGGCCACGGCGAATATGTCTCAGTAATAAATTCCTTCTGTTTTAAAGAAAATCTTTTTCTAATTGTCAAAATTTTGCAGGACGATTATTTGCTGGAACTTATTGTGACTGATATGGGAAAAGGTATTTATTTGTTTGTTTTGTGATACTTAGCTATTTATCCATACTTAGGTCAGTTTTGAGTTGCAACTGAAAGAGTCTGAATTCAAAATCTGAGAGTATCTACTTCATCCAAAAATGTTGAAGGGTAGAATTGTCTGTACAAGTTTTCCCTCTGGTGGCCTACTTTGGTGGGACCATATCTGGGTAAGGGCCTGTCCGTTGGAGCTGTTGCCTGGTGCAGGAGCGAAAGATTCAAGTTTGCAAGCATGAAGTTTCAATTTAACCTTGAGTTTTAAGACAGCCACTTTTAAGAATTAATACTGGAAATGAGGGAATATGCTTCAATTATCCCTTCTAGAACACAACTTGAAGGAACATTACTGGGTTAGCAAAGAATAAATCTTTCCTAGGTTTCTGCAAAAAAACTAGCAAATATGTATCAAGTGGAATTTACAAGAGAGAGATTGTGAGTAAGCATAAGATTTCTTGATTGTTGATTTAGTTTTTGATTCCACAGGTGATCCAGTTGGACTTTTTTCAGCACCTTTGAATCAGATTGCAGGAAATGTCCAAGAAAATCTAAGTCGGTGTGACTATTCGAATTACTTGACCTGGATAGATTTATCCCCCGGAAAATATCCGGTGATGTTATCTTTCTTCATTAGTATGATGATATTGCAGCTATCTATTTGACTTGTTTTCTTGTTAATATCCATTGTAGTATCCATCAAACATAATAATGACCTTAGTTTTCTGTAAGCAGACTGCAAATATTGGAGATAAGCATGATAACTCGTCTGGGAGAATAAGATGTGCCGTACTCTTCTCACCTGGATCTGACAGTGAGGATAGAAATGATGTTCTGAATAATGCCAGAAAATCTGGATTTATTCAGATCAGTCCTAGTATGCAAGGGCCTTGGACGACTGTGAGACTAAACTATGCTGCTCCTGCTGCTTGTTGGAGACTAGGCAATGATGTTGTTGCTAGTGAAGTCAGTGTGAAGGAGGGCAATAGATATGTAAACATAAGGTCTCTGGTTTCAGTATGTAATAATACAGATTTTATACTTGATTTGCATCTTGTATCCAATGATTCCAGAAAACCTAAGGATTCACAGAGTGATGATAGAGCTGAAACAGACGAGTTTTTTGAAACTGAAATCTATAACTCAACAGTTGGGTGGGTCAGCTACTCAAATTACTCAGAAGGTGAAGGTCGCCGTGAGGTGAGTGATTATATATATATACTTTGGATGGTACTTTTCCAAAATTGATATTTTCGGTCCTTACAATATTCTACTCGTATATTATGAAGTGATGAAATTTTTTTTACACTTCAGCCAAATGTTCTAATGAACAAAGTTCGCCCTTGAAATTTTAAAACATAATTACATTCTAGTCCCTCAAATTTTGCACGTTTTGCATGACATTGGAATTTCTACTCTTCTGTGGTTATCTTGGATGCTAATAGCTCCTTTACTTCGTAATTTATTGTATATCTATCGTCTGTCAGTTCATTATGACAGTTGCTTCTGACCAATCCATTGTCCTTTCAGTTCACTACTGTGATTAAAAAAAAGTTACAAAACCATCAATACTGAAGATAACTTGCTTTGTGATTTAAACTCTCACTCAAGTCCGTAGAGATTTTGAACCTTTTATTTTTCTCTATTCAACAGTAGTCTGATAGCTGATACTTGTTTATTATATTGTTTCTAACATCTGTTGATCATTCAGGGTCCTTTTGGAGTTCAGTTACCATCAGGATGGGAATGGATTGATGATTGGCATTTAGATACATCATCTGTCAATACTGAGGGTTGGGTTTATTCTCCAGATGTTGAAAGCCTAAAGTGGCCTGAGTCGCTTGATCCTGTCAAGTTTGTGAATCATGCAAGGCAAAGGAGATGGATCAGGAATAGGAGGCAAATTTCACTGGGAGTGGAGCAGGAGATATCTGTTGGATCATTGAGACCTGGAGAGACTTTACCTCTTCCTTTATCAGGCTTAACACATTCTGGAATGTATATCATACAGTTTAGACCCTCAAGAGCTAATACTAATGATGACTATTCCTGGAGTTCTGTGGTGGATAGACCCGGTCAAACTGTGGAATATGGCGAGCTGACAGGTTCTGAAATATGTGTGTCAACTCTTACAGAGTCTGATGAACTTTTATACTGCACCCAGATAGCTGGCACCTCTTCAAATGGTTCCCATCGATTGTGGTTTTGTGTAAGCATACAAGCCACAGAAATTGCAAAAGACATTCATTCTGATCCTATTCAGGACTGGACTCTTGTGGTCAAATCCCCATTATCTATCAGCAATTATCTTCCCTTTGCAGCTGAGTACTCCGTTCTTGAAATGCAAGCAAGTGGTCATTTTGTTGCATGTGCTAGGGGAATATTTGCTCCAGGGAAAACTGTGAAGATTCACACAGCTGACATTGGAAAGCCTCTATTCTTTTCACTACTTCCACAGAGAGGATGGCTGCCAATACAGGTAAGATTTCAGAAGTAATGTGGTCTTGGCCATCTATGGTTATGACATTATATGTTGGCATCAAATGCTAGTTACTTTCTCCTAAATTCTCATTTCATTACAGGATGCTGTTCTTGTATCTCATCCTAGTGGCCTTCCATCTAAAACAATAAGCTTAAGGAGTTCAGTTTCTGGAAGGTTCTGATAAACATGACATGCAATTTTCGTTTTCAATTTTTTGCCATTATACAAAATTCATATCTTTGTTGTCAATTTGTCAGGATTGTTCAACTCATTCTGGAACAGAATTATGACAAGGAACAACCCCTGTTGGCCAAGCTCATTAGAGTCTATGCTCCTTACTGGTTTTCAATTGCCAGGTGCCCTCCACTTACATATAGGCTTGTAGATCTGACACAGAAAAAATATACACGGAAATTTGCTCTTCCATTTGAATCCAAAAAGAGCACTGAAGTAATTCTGGGGGAAATAACTGAAGAGGAAATATATGAAGGTTGTACAATTGCTTCAGCTTTGAACTTCAATTTTTTGGGCATTTCAGTATCAATTGCTCAAACTGGTGAGGACCAGCACTTTGGGCCTGTTACAGATCTTTCTCCCCTCGGTGATATGGTAAATATCATTTTAATTATTTACCAAGTCATTCTGATTAAAGAGGGTATCCTTGTTAAGTTCTCTTGGCATTCTGTTGTCAGGATGGGTCCTTGGATCTTTATGCTTATGATGCCAGTGATAACTGCATGAGGCTTTTTATTTCCACAAAGTCATGTCCCTACCAATCTGTACCAACAAAGGTGGTGATATAATTTCAGTACTTCTAAATATTTCTTCCAAGTTGTAAGGTTTTTATCTCAATACTCTTTTCTTAGGTAATTTCCATGCGGCCATTCATGACCTTTACCAACAGACTTGGCCAAGATATATCTATCAAGTTCAACACTGAAGATGAACCAAAGGTGCTCCATGCATTTGATTCAAGAGTTTCCTTTGCACATCACCAAACAGGTGGAGCTGATAAACTCCAGGTTAGCAGACTGAATGCATCTACAATGTTGCCATATAAACCCTGTTTGTTTTGGTCACACTTCTTTATATTCTCACCTCTTCAGTGCTTAATTTTAGGTCCATTGAATTCTATTACTTCCTATCACTTTTTGAGGATCTCTAAATTTTGAATTTGCTTAATCTCAATGTTGGCTACTGGATTTGTATCTCTGAACCTTTCTCTAATTTTATTATTTTTTCTATTTTGTTCCAAAATGACATTGATGTTTTAATTTTCTCTGTTTTAATTATAAAAAGAAAAAAGCAGATGTCTTTTATATGGAACTGCCATGAATGACTTATTGACTAATAGATCATTTTGGACTTCGAACCTCTGCTGCAGGAAAATACATAATATGCTTAATCCTAGAACCTCTGCTGCAGGAAAATACATAATATGCTCTATATTGGCATTGTTGCTTTTCCCCATATCTATTTGTTGAAGGAAGAAAGGAATCTGAACTGAAGAGTATTATTTTTTTAGGAACCTAAAATCGATGTAAGTTGTTGAAGGATGAAAACAAACCTAACCAAAAGAGATGGAGAAATTTTATAGTAGGACATCTGTATATTCAGCATAATTTATCATCAGTATGCATTAGCAAAGAGGTCCTAGACTCCAGTAGTCTAACCATTTAAAAAATTACTGTATCTGCATCTGCACTCATGTCACTTATTGTTTGGTAGACCATGGCAGTACGATGTGGGAGCACAACATAATGGCAGAGAAAACACATACAAGTTAGAAAATGATGGAGTAAAATATAACGTGCTACCTATGAAAGCTAAAACCAAAACTTCTAAAGTGGAGGGAAAGACTTTCTTTACAATAACACAGTCCTATCATGAGTATGAAGATGGTGTCAAACAAGCTAAAGAATGTCATGCTTTAATTGTTAAGCAAATTCTAACTATTGATGAAAAGCCAAGCAAAATAGAATATCCAGAAGTGTTGAAACCATTGTTGGAAGAATTTGTAGAAATAATATCTGAAGACTTACCAGATGGATCACCGCCTATAAGAGACATCCAACACCATATTGATTTAATCCCTGGTGCTAGTTTGCCGAATTTACCTCATTATCG
>CAOGCB010062575.1:0-17451 GCA_948266635.1 Cnidoscolus chayamansa
ACAGTACCTACCTAATGTTTTCCAATGTAGTTCTTATTGCTCATGATATCACCATGTGAACCTTCCCGTCAAATATCATCACTTTGTTCTCATCGTGCAGTTTCTGCAAAAATATTAAGAGTTCAAGTAAGCACACTGCACCATCTAAATACATTTCAACTCTTTAAGTAGGAGCAGGGAGAGGGAGGCCACCCAATTTATCAGAAATTTTACAGAATTCCTGCAACAAAATCCATACAATCTTCACTCTGAACCAAAATTTAAGGATCAAAATTACCTGTAACAGTAACATTATCTCTTCTCTTGTGTAACGAGTATCTCCCGTATTGATAACGTTCTCTAGGTCATTAATGGTTATACTATCCAAATAGCGCATATGCTCACGAAATGTAGAATTAAAGGCTTCAACTCTGCAAGCAAGAAGCCCGAAAAATTATAAATATGGCATTAAATCAGGGAACTTTTAACTGCAATTGGTAACGTCAAGAGGGGAGGCAAGGGGGGAACCCAATTCCATGCTGGTATCTGACCTTTCTGGAGATAGCTCAGTCGTGGCTTGCTCTGAAGGAGGGTCATCTACTTCCATGGCATCTGTAGTTGGACTGAACATAATAATTAAAAAAATAGTTAATAACTGAGCATAGTAATTGGAAAAATGGAATTATAACTTTTTACATCTGGAAACTTTACAATGACGCAGAACAAATTGTCAATGGTAAGGGAAATTCACATTAAGCTACTTATCCAAGTCATAGCATTAGAGTCAATGAAAGGTTTGTATCTTGTATGTACATCAAATTCATCATGACCATTGATATTATAGTGAGTCCCACATAAATTCACCATAATCAATAGTTATAATTATCAATCCATTGCACATACAACGGATGCACTTTTCCCATGTCAGAACATATACAAAAATAATAAAGTTACTCTCAACTATGGGATTATCCAATATTTCTTGGGAACAAGCACAACTCCAGAAATAAAAGAGTTTCTACAAAGATGCCTATGCCATTATTCTTGGAATACTACAGTAAACAAGGGGTAAAAATCTTACAAGTAAAATGCTCATGCTATATTTACTTACCCTTCTACATCACCAGCAATGTGGCTATCTCTATCATTTCTATCAGAACGACGCTCAGCTCTGTGTTCTCTCTGTAGTTCTCTCTCCCTTTGTTGTTCACGCTCTTCCATCTCAGTTAACTCTTTATGATATATTGCAAAGTTTAGAACTTTCAGGGCAGCTTCAACATCAGCCTTTAACACCTGCCAAGGCAAGTAAATCATCCGCTAACCTAAGAGCTGGTGATAATGAAAACTGAAAAATTAAAATGTACAGATTTCACAAAATCACATGGACAAGATAACACAGGGAAAGAGCGATAAAACCAAGTACCTTTCGACTCAACTTCAATTTGGCATGAGCAGTGGAGAGACGTATTATGGTTTCTAAGGTTCTGGCAGTGATAGGAAGTGTTCCTCCAGTCTACAAAGTGTTAAGGATCATATTAGAAGATAAAAAATAAAAAAAAAAATAGAACATTTGCAGAAGCTGTAATTATCGCTTAATTGCAAACTGACCTTTGCAGTTGAACTAGAAGTTCTAAGCTCAGCATATGCCGTTGCAATATGTTCAGATGCCTGAGGTCAAAATGTTATAATTAACTTTATTAACTATGATACATTTAGGTGGGATGAGGAGGCAAGTATTAGAACCACCATCTCGTTCTCCAAGAGAGGTCTATTTTGATGCGAACTGTAGGAGTGGTAGACAAACATCTTGCTAGAAAGGATAACATGTTAAATGACAGAACAGAGTTAGTGAAAGCATAATGACCTCATCACTCAGCTCAGGCTGAATCCTATGTTTTGCATAATGGATATACTTCTTAAGAAACTTGATTGTAAGAGTGTCCCGCTTCCGACCCCTTTCTGCTTTCCTCCCATGAAGCATTCGGTTATACTTGACAAAGACAGATGACTCAGCATCACCATCATCTTCTCTTCCATATCTCAGATCTCCATGAAGTGTCCCTTCCCCTGAAGTTTTTAAAATTCTCCTGTTTAGCATTTATAATAATTGTGTTTACTTGATGAATAAAATAGTTCACATACCTCCGATAGCAGAACGGTAACGATGCATTCGCAAGACATGCTCTGAAATTTGACGGTCAACATCGGGATCCATCTGATCCAATACTATGAACAGTAAATCAAAACGAGAAAGCAAGGAGTCTGGAAGTCCAATATTCTTTGTTGGCGTCAGCGAGCGGTCATACTGTGTATCCACGTAACAAGCAGAATTTTGAAAGTTAGCAATCAAAACATTAATATAGAAGGATATAATTGCTTACAGACTACAGTTTTAGAATCAACAACAAGATTCACACTTACAGTTCCATATATGGGATTTGCAGCAGCTACCACACTGCACCGAGCATTCAGAGATGCATGAATACCAGCTTTGGCAATTGTAACAGTTTGCTGCTCCATAACTTCATGTATAGCAACACGATCCTGATCATTCATCTTGTCAAACTCATCAATACATACAACACCTCTGTCAGCAAGAACCATGGCTCCAGCTTCTAGCCTTCTTTCTCCTGGTAAAGAAAGAAGTATTACATTAATTTTTTTTTCCAAAAAAAATCGTCAGATAATAGATGCTAGCTCATTGAGTACTTCACAATTACCTGTTTCTTGATCAGAAGTAACAGCAGCTGTCAATCCTACACCCGAAGAACCACGACCAGTGGTTGATATTGCCAATGGAGCAATATTCATTATTGCTCTTAAAAGTTGAGATTTAGCAACAGATGGATCACCAACCATCATCATGTTAATGTCACTGAAAGAACAAGATATTGATTAGTATGATTAAAAATCGAATCCTATGCTGTTGGGCATTATTAAGAAATATTCCCAGATTAAAGAAACTTGCCAGGAAATAAGTTGCCTTGTATCCAAGTATATAAAACTTTAACAAGAGAAATGGAAAGTATAACTCACCCTCGTAAATGGGTTCCATTCTTCAAGTTCTTTTCCACTCCGCTAAGCATCAATAAAACCACTGCTTTTTTTATCCAAGAATGCCCATAGATTGAAGGTGCCAATGAATTACCTAGTAGATCAAAAGCATCATCCCTTTCAGCTATCTTCTTGATGTTCTTTAGGTCTTCTGGACTGTAAATCGGTGCATTAGCCTCCTTGTTGAGCAAAGAAACATTATTTGCAATGAGAACAGTCCTGCACATCAGGACCTTTTTGTTAAAATTCAAAAAGGAAAGTTATGTTTAAAGAAGAAAGTGGTTTAAGCAGTACATGTAGTTCTGCTGGTTCTACCTGAATACTCCATTCACACTACCCTTGCTTCTTCCAGGTAGTGCTTTATAAACCCCCACTATAGCCACACGATCTCCAGGCTTGCATGAATCAACCAGGTCATCCTCAACTATGACATCCACTGTTCGTGGAAGCTGACCAGGAGCAGAATTTTCTGGCACTTCTTGCATTGACAAGGTTTGATGATCTTTATACTTGCACAATCCATACTCAGTCACCAATAAATTTCCATGGTTATCCTGAATAGAACTTCATCATGAAATACGTTCCTTTAATGATGATCATAAACCATAATTGTAAAGAACTTTGAGAAATACCCTTGTGGGATACACAGAACCTGTGGGCAAACCCACATTTGATGTAATGTCACGATATTCACGACTTGTGAAATCCCCAGTTGCAGGACAATAGTGTACACTTTTGACAACTTTCGGCCTAACAAGAGAACCTGAAAGTGAAGGATATGATTGAATTTAAGAATTTCTAGAATCATTTCTAATGTTGGCACTTCAATACTTTCTAGTGACAACTCAACAGTGTCTACAACTAGCAATATTGCATTTTGAAGAGCATTTAGTCATTCAGTTTTAGTTGTAACAATATGAAGAAATCAAAGAAATGACTAAGAAAACAAAGCAAAAGCACACAACCGGCTGCTGCCTAAAATACAATGAGACACCATGGAATGTACATTAACATTGTATTCAAAAGTCATATTCACATTACCATTATTAAGATGAACACTGATAAACTGATCCAGCCAGAATGGAAGCACAGACAGAATTAAGCATTTTTGAGGATGCAAAGTAGCTGTCAGGCTTCAATGCTCACATGATAAAATCAGTAGGAAAATTAAGTACTATGTTTTCAACTTAAGTTGTCAATTTTTAGTGAACCAACACGACAAACAAATGAACGGGGGAAAATGGGGATTATATAGCAGAACATAGTGAATCCAAAGATCTAAGGAAAAAGTAAACAGGTCATTTATTAAAACACGTACATTTTGTAACGATGCCTTCAACGCAGACCATAGAACCAATATATTCAGACAGAAGTTCTCTTGGAGTGACTCGGCGAGAGACAAAAGGACCCTCAAAACCCACAAGAACTTCCTCTCCTTCCTTCAGGTACTTAGGATCAATGCTACGAGCCACATCGGTGGCTGCATCACAGAATGGTTGCAGATACTCATTTGGGTTCTTCAGAATCCTAAAATCCAGCAGAGAAAAAAATATAAGACCAAATAAAGAAACCACAACTCTTGAATCCGAAAATAAATAAGGAAAAATCACACACTAATAGAGCCCGAAATTAAGACACAACTGATGAGCAAAAAGCCAAAAAAATTCTCATATCTTAGACTCCCATAATCAATCGATGCCTGCGGAGCTAAATTCGCTCTAATCTAGCATCGGGGGATTGCTTGGATGAATTCCCACCTGCGTTTTTTCACCATTATGACTTCCCAGCGAGATAACAACCTAACCTTTAGAACTTTCATTTCTTTTGTATTAGAGATCACAGATTGATTAATTTAATAAAGATTTGAAGGGAAAGAAAAAACACCTGGGACCAAAATCCTGAAAAGAGTGTAGATCGGAGATATTGATTATGAGGCGGCGACGCTTGTGATTGATCATGGCTTTTATCTCATCCTTGTAAATCTGCTCCATTTTATTACACATATAATAATAAGCACAAGATTGAACAATTCATTACATGTATGAAGAGAGAGAGCGTGATAGAGAGAGATACATTTTGATCAAGAAATTCCAAGAATGCTCGCTTGTGACTGCTTCTATCGTCCATCGTCGCCATCTTTGAGCACTGGCCAGCAGCGACAGCTTACACTCCGCACAGAGAGAAAGAGAGAGACGAGATTGGAAAGTAGAGAAGAATGAGAAGGTGAGCTCTTTTCGCGCCTCAAGGGGGCTAAGGGCAAAGGCTTTTGGCGGGAAATATCGACACCACTGCCCCTGTTTTGGCGGGAAAATGAACCATTCGCTGATATATATATATATATATATATATATAAGAATGTTCCATTATTCATATATTCATTTATAACTTGTTTGGAAATGTAACTGAATCATTTTATATATTATTTAAAAGGTATTTTAATTAGTTACCATAGAGGTTGAGCTATAATATTGAGTTTTATATTAATTAAAAAATATATAATTAATGTAATAAAATTTTATATTATTTTTCTTAATATAATCATTCATACATTATTTCATTAGTAATTTATTTTTAGATAATAATTTTTAATATAAAATTACATATAGTTATTATATGAATTTTTTATTATAATATTTAAAATATAATATTATTATTATTATTATTGTTATTCAAAAATATATTGTTTATTTTTAATTCGAATTTATCTCCATAATAAATATGAAATCGATATACGATGGCCCATTATATATATATATATAGTTATACATATTGGTTTGAAATTACGAGCCCAAAACGCAGCGTTTGATCCCAGTCCGCTTGGTTGACATCGTCTGCGAGTAGCAAAAGGCCCCAAGCGAAAAGGGAAAAGAAGAAGCAATAGAAGAAGAGAGGGAAGAAAGAGACTACAACTCCAGCGCAGCTAATATGGCGAAGAAGACTTCTAAATCTATGAGACGTAGCTCTTCTTCAGCTTCCTCTGCCTCTTCTAACGCCATCAGAAAAATCTCCGACGGGTACTTATTAACACTTCTTCTCTTGCCCCATTTCTATTGGCTTTTATCTTATTTTTTCTTCTGTTTTTTTTTATCTCTCTCATTTGCTTTGTTGGTGGTTGTCATTATCTTTGGCTTTTAAAAGAAACCTAGAAATAGAAACTGAGATTATGATAAATTTGGAAGAAATTTTTGCAAATTTTGTGCTTTTTGCTGTTTGGGTTGCTTGCTTTTGAAAAGCCACATTGGATATGAGAAATAGTTGTTATATCTTCGTTGTTGGGTTCCAAGTGATGCAAACTTGAAGATGGGTGGTTTCTATTCGTTTTAATATATCACTGGATTAAGTTGCTAACTAGATATAATTTTCACATTTTTGGTTTCCTCTAGTAGTGATAAAGAGAAGAGACCTAAATCAGCAATGAAGCCGAAGAGGAGGCCGAAGAAGAAATCTGTGAAACCTGATGCTCAAAGGCCTAAGAAGCCCCCGACTGCTTTCTTCTACTTCCTGTATGTGAGTTCTTTCCTTCTTATTATCAGGTTGTTTGTGTGGATAATGGCTTGTATATTGAAAATGCTTTGGAAAATATTTCATGTGTAAAATTTTTTTATAGAAAATTTTTTTATGGAAAATATTTTTAAGAAAAATAATTTATTTTCTAGTAATTATTCATAACATTAAAAATATTAATAAATTTATGTATAAAGTTGTTCATAACAATAGCATTTTCTTTTGAAATAGTAAACAATTTTCTTTAAAAATTGATTAATTTTCTTTTTGACCAAGAAAATATTTTCTGTTCACCAACTTTTTCCTGAGTTCTTCAAACGAATGCGGAAAATATGAAAATTTTTTCAGTAAAAAAATTGGAACCTTAACCTTATAATCTATTTATCTCTTCCTTAGCCTCATTATTTACCTAATAAATTCTAGTCAATTTCTATCTGCTAAACAATCAAATGAAGGCACTAACAATTAGTTTATATACTTTCTGGCTGCTGCTGATCTTGAAATGTGGTTTTTTTTAAATTCTACATTGGTTTTGTAGGACTCATAATTAGCACTTGATGCTTATGGTTACTTTGTCCTTGTAATATGGGACAAACTGTATACATATGCTAAGTAAAAGAGATCAGTTTAAAAATTTATTATTTGCAGGAACAGTACATATTCTTGTTGATTTTTACCTGTTGAAATGATAATATCTTATTGTTTGTGAAATAACTGCTCTCCAATATACTATGCAGGGTCACATTTGATTAATTTTGACATGTAGGCAACTCACATTTGTTTAACCTTTCATTTTTGTGTGTGTTTGTTATTTTGTACATATCATTTTGCGATTGCTTAAGTTAGGTGCCGTTTTGGCATTATTAATTTATGGTATTCTTATACATTCATCAATAGTTAGCTTATTTCGTGTCACAACATGTAGCTAATTTGTCGGGCCTTGTCTTGGATTAGATCCTATATTCCTACTTCATATGCTTTTCTACTCCTTCTTGTCATTGCTATTATTAAGCATATTTGTGGAAAAACATGACTATTTCCTTAATTGAACTTGTTTTTGCAAGTTCTAGGTGACTACTGAGTATTGACTGGTTCCGTTTGATATATATACAACCACAAATTTTGTTTTCTTCTCTTGCTAACTGAATTCTACTTTGATTTTGTAGGGAGGACTTTCGTAAGGATTTTCAAGAGCAGAACCCAGATGTCAAGTCATTGCGAGATGTATGTTTATTATTGAAGTACCACTTAGCTCTCTCTCTCTCTCTCTCTCTCTCTCTCTCTCTCCACACGCACACACAATGAGTCATTTTTCTCATTTACTTGTGAGTGACTTATGTAATAATTTCTCTTTCAGATTGGGAAGGCATGTGGTGAGAAGTGGAAAACAATGACTTATGAGGTTTGTGTTCAGTACACTATCTGATATATATGCATGTCTTTTTGATGAGTAAACAACACTAAAGGGCACCAAAGGGGTGGAGCATAAGTATGTTTATCAACAACTGCCACTGTGTGATTAATTTCATCTGAGCAAAGTTATAGATTAGTTGCAAAGGTTTGTTTGGGACTCCTGTATCTGTTTGGATGACAGTTTTTGAAGATGAACCAAGGGTTTATAAGGTTTGATAATAATTCCTCTTTGTTTTTAGGAGGGTACTAATTTATAATTTTTTGAGGGTTTTTCAAAACTTTGAACCACACATTTCTCTAAACCCACCAAATTTGATGGGTCAAGGAGGCAAGGATTTCCTCTCAAAAGTTTTTTTTTTAATTATAGTACCTTTTTTACCCGTACTGTATAACCTACTTTTTTCTATAATAAGAATATTTTGCAACTTTACTATTAATGCTCTTTTACTTTACCTTACAACCAAACAAAATATGGATACTTAGCCACCATTGCCATGCCCTCTTCTCAATCATATCAAGGTTAAATATTTAATTTTCCCTTCATAAAAGTTACCTTAGGTTGCTTTCTATTTTGCCAATCAAGAATGCAAGTTTCATGACTAACCTGGACCTTTTTTAGTATGGAGTGTCATGGATACAAAGAAGTCTGAGGTCTGTGTATACCCTTTCCATCTAAGAAACACGTGATTTTATTACTGAGTTTATTTTCTTCCATTTTAGTATTCTATGGTTTAAGATGGTTCAATAGTTTTATGCTTTCTCTCCATATATAATGGATTTATTATATGGCATATTAGTTCTCGCAAACTTGAAATCCTAGCCCCAGTGGGGGTTTTGGGGAGGGAGATCTGAAAACAGCAGATCCCCCAAGGACCCTACTTTTGGAACTTGATCTTTACAGCCACAACCCACAACTGCCTACCAGAATAACCTTCTAACTGAAATTTTCTGCTTGTGATAGGAAAAGGTTAAATATTATGATATTGCCACAGAGAAAAGAGCTGAGTTTGATAAAGCCATGGCAGAATATATTAAGAGAAGGGTACACTTGCTATGCATCTTATTCTTTTTACTGAGAAACTGGTTATCTTTTTTATGCTCATTTATGTCACAATTGTAATATGGTGAAGTTACATTTATTGCAGGAAAATGGTGAAAATGAAGAAATTGACGATGACTCTGAGTTTGATGAGTGAGGTCTTAGGACTGTTGTATTAGATAATCATTGTTTGAGTAGGAGTAGGAGGTACATGAGGGTAAAAATTGTATATCAACTTATGAGTCACTTTCGTCTTCTCATTTAATGAAGTTGTCTGTCTGTATCATCCTTGTGTAATTGTGTAAATTACCACTTGGCAATTGCATATGGGTGATTGCAGAGCGGATTTGATGATTAATATGAATTAACATTATGTGAATGAGAAAAATATAGTATCTGTTAATTATTACTGTTCCCAATTGTTTAGCACCTGGAATTAATTGTTTTCCCTTGGTTTTATTCCCTTGCTCTCTATTTCTAAATTCATCTTGCTACTACTTTCTTTTCCTCTGGTTATTTAATTGGTTAAATTAGATGTTTAACAAATAAAAGAAGTAATGAGTAAAATGATTGGAACAGCAGAATCATTAGATTGAGTTGGCTTAGGGGATGCAATAGCACTTCTGTTCTGTGATCGCAGGAAGAACGTTATGTTTAGCTCTCAGATGTTCGAGGATTCTAATTTTCTGACTGGCTCACTTGATGGCAGGTTGTAATCCTTGAACTATAATTGTGAATATATGGGATATTATCGGTGCACAAAATTAGTTCATGCGCACTTTGCAGTGTCATATAAACTGGTGTTGAAATGAATGAAATATCTTATGGTTGCTTTAGTTCCTCTCAGAATTGAACTATTTTTATTCTTCAATGGTATGCAAAGCTGAACCACCCAATCCATACTACTAACCAGTTACTTTCTTGTTAAGCAATGTTAATAACCATATTTAGGAGACTGCTTCCTTTGCTCCTCCTTATCTAGAAAGTCGATACCTTTCTTTGACGTGCTTCTCTGGAACCTGTCCTTGCTTGTATCTTGCCATTTCTCCTAAGCTTTTCATAATTTTCGTTTGTACTGTTTAACAGAAGCAGGATGATTTTATCATTGCAATATCTATTTAATAACTTGGAAGGACTTCTTTACATTCAACTTGGAAAACTCGATCTTCTTATAGTAGTTGAATGAAACAAGAAAATAAACTACATTTTACAGTGTCAAAATTCTCTCATCAGGTGTGGCATGTCTGCCAGCTGAAATGCCTAAAGAATCTGCAATACTTCTAACCTCTGCTATCATTGCAACCACATCATTTAGCTTGTTAACTGCTGAGCCCACGCCCTGATATAGAATGTGGCTGATATGAGTAATTAATACCTCAGGAACATAGTACCTATCCTTAAAGCCATGTATTAATCAAGAAATGGTGCACATATTGCTTACCACACCAGAAGCCCCTGCTGTGATTGCCATTGGTGCTGTTACTGCACTAAGACCAGATGAACACATTACTGGAATTTCAACAGCTCTCGAAATCGAATAGGCTGCGGCCAGGGTTGGTGATGCCTAGAATTACCAGTATGTTGATTGCAAATTTGTCATAAAAACAGAGAGTGAGCTAGGTTATTTACTTTTCAGTTGGAAATTCAAAAAAAATTAAGATTACTTCTCTTTTGCAATGAAACAGAGGATTCACCACATGTTCAAGAAACACAAAGTTTCTTTCATTTTACCTTCTCAATCAGACCAAGAACACCAGATTCTGAAGGATTAGAACATTTTCCTCCTTCAGTTTGTATAATGTCAGCACCTTCCTGTTCTAAACGCTCTGCAAGCTTGACCTATTTGTAAAAAAATAAATAAATAAATACTCATCTTTTCACATCAGAAAATATATTTAAGTGCTGATTGCTACCTGATCAGGGAGGCTTAATGTGTGTGGAACAGTAACTGATAGTGTAACAGATGGAAGGATCCTCTTAGTATGCTTAGTTAGATTTAATATCTGCAGAAATTACTTCTAAAGTTAAGAGAGATAATAAAGAAAGCTTTTCTGAACAGGTAGGGTTCAAATATCATGATTTCAGGAAATAAGAATTGCAGTGTATCTGATCAGACCTACCATTTGTTTGAAGAAACAACAGAGAAAGCAGCAATAAAAAAAGTTGATCTTGTTTGATACCTGCTCTGGAGAGAAAACTACTCCCTTGTCATAAAATGAATCATAATTCCCAATTTCCACCTGCAATAATCAATATATTGTATTCTTATTTTCCATTTAACTTTGGCAGAATTTCATTGATAATGTGATCTAAAGCTAAATGAAATGGCAGGTCGATGAATTAGTGATCAAACCATTAGTGCTCCTGCTTCAACTGCAGCCACAAATGCTTCTGGATCCACAGAGGAAACACAGACCTGGAAATGGGGGTAACTCCAAATCAGAATAGAGTTTTGAAAGGAAAAAGAAAACAAGTACATGAAATTTTGTAAAATAATTGAGCTTTATCATGATTTTTCAATGATAAAGTGAAGGTTGCTGAATTTTCTTGCAGCTGTAGTTCATGGGCTGATTAATGCAACAACTCCCTCAAATTCAAAAGATAAAAAATTTTGATCCTACAAGTGTTATCAAGCATCAACATTATCTATTAAAAATGATAATCAAGCTAGCTTTTGAAGGAAAAGGAAGAATTATTACCGGAAGAGAAGTTAAGCTACTGGCAAGCTTCACTAATTCTGGGTCACAGGCTATATCCACATGAGTGGCTCCCCCCTGCAGATTTCATTGGATTCAGTGACACTGAATTGTTAAAATCATCCAAATGACAGACTTCATTGGTTAATTTATAAATAAATGCATAAAAGAATCAAATGTGAACTGGCCAACCTTATCTGCAGCTGTAACAACTGAAGCAACATTATCTTTGTTAAAATTCTGCAAACCTGAGATTATCTGTGCGCCAACAACAATAAAATTCAAATTCTTGAAATGGGATTCTACAAAAGAACCTTATCTCTACAATATCTAATGAACCAAGCAAACATACCTTGAGAGCTCTTCGTTCATGGAAGCCCTTCAACACTGATTCTTTGGCATCTGAAAGAAGAGCTCTGGTGGTTAAAGAAGCTCTTCTCTTGAGTGGTCTGGAAGGAAGAAAGTTCCCCAGAAGAGGGTTATTGTTTGTCTTGAAAAGAGTGTGAGAAGATGATGAAATTGGAGTGAAGATTGAAGAGTTCATGTTTCTCAGTTTTGCCTCTCTCTCTCTCAGTGAATCCTGGGAGATGCTCAAGTAGGAGGGAAGAGATAAGAGAAGATATTTTTCTGCCTATGAAAATATATGAAATGTCTCAAGTTCATTTCCAATTTTTTTATGATTTTGCTGAAATTCCAATTTACTAATTAGTTGAACAATCCCAAAACCAATCAAAATCTAATTAATATACATTATATTTAATCTTATTTATATTAGTGTAAGGACACATCATAAAGAATCAATCCACTTCAAAATATCTTTAAAATTTTCTAACATTTAACACATTCACAAAAATTAATTAAAAACTTTATTTTTTTTATTAAGAAAATTAAGCTATTTTTTTAGAAAAAATAGTGATTTATATTCTTATTTTCTTGAAAAACAATTTTTGAAAATATATTTTGTACATAAAATTTAAATTTCATGAAATAAACAATGCATAAAGAAACAAATTTCTTTCTTAAAAAACATGTAATAACTGAATTTTAAGTTTATAAAGAACAGCAGGGAATGCAAATTCTTTATATATATATATATATATACATATATATATATATACAGAGAGAGAGAGAGAGAGAGAGAGAGATTAGAAAGTTATTGAGAATGAAACGAGAAGAGGAAAGAAGAAACAAGAAATTATGAGATTCTGTTTGGTGGGTTGGAAAAACATATGAAAGTTGTTCATCAACAACAGAAAGAATCGAACTATATGTGAGAATAAAAAAATCCCAACAGAATCTAATGAGCAAGCTCAGCCAAACAACTAGACCACTCCAGGCTCGTCGGATTACCATAGATTCTAGCTCACCTACACGCTTAGCCTCCATTCTCAAAACCAGTGCCTTCTTTTTTTTCTTTCTCAACCTTCTTTGCTCGATCCCAAGGCCACCGCCGTCTGCAGGTGGAGGAGGATTGCTGAATTATGGATATTAATAACCCACAAAATATCTATCATGCACCACATAACACCTCTTTTCATTGTTATATTGTGAATATTACGGCGAAGCATGGCTTTTGGCAAAGTGAAAATCCCTTGACTCAAGCCCTTCCCCTCCTCGCATGGCAGCTTTCCGTCGTCATCATGATCAACCGTGTTCTCTTCTACCTCTTCAAACCTCTGGGTATCCCTCGAATTGTCACCGATATTCTGGTAATTATCACTGTACATAGAGATTATTTTTTCCTTGCTGATTCATCAATTATTCTTTTGTTCTTGATTGGGAAAAAAATTACAGAATTGATGAGATGTTGCTGTGGTTTGTTGCAGGCTGGTCTTATCATAGGACCAAGTGCCTTGGGCAAAACCCATTTCTTTGCTGTGATGTTTCCATTGAGAAGCATTTTGATAGTAGAAACGGTGGCTTACTGGGCTTTGACATGCCACTTGTTCTTGGCTGGTTTAGAAATGGATATGTCTTCCATCTTTCACCTAAGCAAGAAATCCATCCGCATCGCCATTGTTGCTACTCTCTTCCCCTTCATCATCGGCATTGCCCTTCATTTTATTTTCAATGGTCCCCAGAAAGACCATTATAGAAGCATCGACTGTATCTTTCTTGGCGCAACTCACACGGTCACAAGCTACCCAGTAGTTGCCAGAGTCTTAGCAGATCAGAAGCTCCTCCACACCGACATTGGAAGATTAGCTATGTCAATTTCTCTTGTGAGTGAGCTATTTACATGGCTTCTCCTAGCCATTCTGATACCAGCAAGAGTGAGCGCAGTAAACGCAATACTTTCTCTTGTTGCAACTGCGGGCTTTGCAGTTTCCTGCGTCACCCTGATTAGGCCAGCTCTTGCCTACATAATTGGCAAGACTTCAGAAGGAACCAAGCACAGTGACTATTATCTTTGTTTTATTTTGGTGTCCGTTTCTTTCTTTTCTCTGGTAAGTGACATGCTAGGGACGACCTCCATAGTTGGAGCTTTCATTTTCGGGATTATAATACCAAATCCGGAACTTGCAAGTGAGCTTTTGGAGAAATTTGAAGACTTCGTGGATGCATGCTTGTTGCCTCTGTTCTTCTCAGCTGTAGGCATAAATCTTGAAATTTGGAAAATGAGAAACTGGGTTTTAACGTTACTTCTAATAATCTTGTCCTGTGGGACTAAGATTGTAAGTGTTTTCTTGGCTTCTGTTTACTACAAAATACCTCGTGCAGATGGTTTTGCTCTTGGAGTTCTTATGAACTCCAAAGGCATCTTGGCTTTGGTCATTCTTCACATGGGCTTCGAAAAATCGGTAACTTTTCTCTCCTTCTGTCATAATATTGATGATTTTTTTATAATTATATTAGAAATCTCTTGCTAATAAGGAGATTTTACATATGCAAAATATGGTTAAGCTTTTGCAAGAAGAAGAATATGCAACAATGGTGCTTTCTATTCTGCTAATGACTGGAGTAGTCCCACCCATTATATCCTCCCTTTACCACCCCAACAAACGTTTTCCTCAATACAAGCAGAGGACAATACAGAAAACAAGACCAGACTCCGAGTTCAAGATCCTGGCTTGTTTTCAGAGCGACCTCAATGTCTCTGGCATGATCAACATCATAGGTTGCTCCCATGCCTCAGAAGAATCACCTATAATCATCTTCGCTCTTCACCTAATCGAGCTTGCTGGCCGTGCTTCTGCCATGCTTATTGTCCACAACCCCAGCAAGAGCAGGAATAGCCGCGAAAAAGCTTATTCCGAGCGTATAATTAACTCTCTCCAATCTTATGCCAACCTGAATGAGTTTGTCTCTCTCCACACTCTCACTGCATTATCTCCATTTTCCACCATGGATGAAGATATTTGTAATCTAGCTGAGGTTAAGGAAGTGAGCTTCTTGATCCTCCCATTCCACAAGCTACCAACTCCTGATGGAAAATTGGAGGAAGAAGGTAGCACTTCATTTAGAGCTGTAAATCTAAATGTGCTAGCTAGTGCACCTTGTTCGGTTGGTATCTTTGTAGACACAGGATTTGGAGCTACTGGAGAATCCAACCTCACCATGCGCCAGATAGCCATGCTGTTCATTGGTGGCCCTGATGATTGCGAGGCATTATCATATGCCTGGAGAATGTCAATGGGGCATGGAGTTTGTTTAACAGTTGTGAGGTTCATTCTTGGAGATGGAATAGATCTTGAAGCAGACAAAGCACCAGTTGGCAATTCCAAGAGATCACTAGCAACTCTCACAAGCATAGAAAATCAACGAAGGTTGGACGATGAGTTTGTGAATGAGTTCAAGCTTAAATCTGCAGGAGAACAGTTTGTGATCTATGAGGAGAAGGTGGTGAACAATGATGAACAGCTAATTACAGCTCTAAAAGGAATGCACCATGCCTATGATCTCTATGTGGTGGGTAGAGGGGAAGGGAAGAAATCTCCTATCACTGCTGGATTGATGGATTGGTGCGATTATCCGGAGCTGGGGGCAATGGGGGATTTGTTGGTTACTTCAAGCTTTGCACAGGGTTCAGTTATGGTGGTGCAACAATATAATGGTCATTAAGATGAAGAAGAAGATGGTGCAGACATGGTGGTTGCACAAGGTTCAGGACATGGAAGGGAAGAATTCAGGGATTGGCGAGCACAAGAAGAGGGTAATGATCATGTTGTTCTTGATGAGGTGAAGCCATTTGCAGTGTACAAATGAAGGATCGTCATCATCTTAGTGATGAACATGTAAAGTGATCCATCTGAATCATTTCTCTTGCTTTCCTTTAATGATTGTGTATATTGGCTGCTGTGTATAATTTCATGAACCTTAGTGTGTTAGTCCTTCCCATTTATTTTCTTTATTAATATGCATACATAAGAAAATTTTATTTGATCATTTTAATACAGAAAAATTTTCAGTGTTCTGAGAATTTCAAGTAAAATTTACCCGTTAAAGAGCATAGTGTTTCTAATAAATATTTGTTCAACACACAAGATTCCACTCCTCGATCTTATCTACAAATAAAAATGTCGAAATACTCGTACAAGAATTAGCTATTTTTGTTGATTTTTCTTTAAACTTGGATGGTTCTCAACAATCCATTGACTAATAGACATATAGCAGTCAAAACTCAACACCCAATTGCAGTTTTTCCAATTCCACAGTGCCTTTCTAGGAAGCAAGGAAAAGGAGATGCAAGCTGACTACTGATTATTGAGCCTTATTTTTGCTCTTCTGGGGTTGTAATTATTCAGCTGAGTTTTAGCATCAATTCTTGAAATTTCAAATGGATCATGAGCTGGCTGAAACAGGTAATACTAGAATACCAATTTGACATCTCTTTCTTCTTCTTGTTCTTCGTTGCTTTCTAGAACCTAGCAAACATGGGAACTAGTCAAAGATGGCTACGGCGACCAGTTTTGGACAATACTGCTGAACTCATCCTTATGCCAGCTCTTCCTCGTCTGGAATCAAATGCAAGCAAAACAGAGCAACCCACAAAAGTAGAGATAAAGCAGTTAATGAATTAGGCTCTGCATATGAATCAAAATAACTCCATTTCAAAGTAATTCAAGTTCTCATTACTTCAAAAAGCTGCATTTACAGATGGAATCTTTCTTCCCCCAAAGAACCCAACCCCTCTCTTTGTAACATAATACAAGAACAACATCTACAGTTACAAAAGAAAATCTATATACCAGCAAACACAAGGGAAAGAGAGGGTTACAAAGAGGTCAGATATGGCAGCCGCAACATAGATAGAATAAGCACAAGGTGGCCACCAAGACAATAGCCTCAAAAACAGAAACAACCTTGAAAAGAACATCATCAACAAAAGACAACTGAAAATGTATTCTTTTCCACTTGAAAGCAGACCCCAAGAATCTCCATTTCCATCTCCAAGATTCCTTGATCTTCAGCTTCCTAAAGAGCCACATCTTCATCTTCCTCCTGCTGCTCTTTTCCATTTCCTCCTGCATATTCTAATAAAAAATTCACTCACAAGAATCACCTCTAGACGTCTGCAAAAAACAAAGAGTTCCTTACTTCTGGTTGGAGTCTGCAGGGGAGGACGAAATGGCTTGGTAGTTATACGAGAATGGAGGAGGGTGTTTAGGTAATTTTAGAAAGAGAAAGCTGAAAACGTAGGGAATAACTGCTCCGCGTTGGGATGGGTCAACATCGGCTTCTCTGTAAACGTGGAGGATTGGATTTATAGCATATGTTGTCCACAGCTCAATCAATTTTCCCCAAGAAAAAGCTCAATTTCATGCC
>CAOGCB010062765.1:0-12689 GCA_948266635.1 Cnidoscolus chayamansa
TTCTTCAGCTTTCCGCTCCAAGATGTGTCTGCCTTAGCTCGAGAAACTTCAGCTATCATGAACACAAGAATTGATTGGAAGGAGACACCAGAAGCTCACATTTTCAAAGCTGATGTCCCTGGACTCAAGAAAGAGGAGGTGAAAGTTGAGGTTGAAGAAGGTAGAATTCTTCAGATTAGCGGAGAGAGGAACAAAGAGCAGGAGGAAAAGCATGATACGTGGCATCGTGTCGAGAGGAGCAGCGGCAAGTTCTTGAGGAGGTTCAGGTTGCCTGAGAATGCTAAGATGGATCAGGTGAAAGCTAGCTTGGAGAATGGGGTGCTTACTGTGACTGTTCCCAAGGAAGAGATAAAGAAACCTGAGGTTAAGTCCATTGAGATATCTGGCTAACTTTGTAGTAACAATCTTCATATCCAGCTGCTTCAGCATATGAGTTGCCTTCAATAAAAAGTTCTTGTGAGATGTGTTTGAGATTTTTTTTTTTTTTTTTTTTTTGTTCTTTTGGTGCGTGTAAAAAAGGGAGTGGCGTGAACTTGTTACCATAAATAAACAGTTAAATTTTCAGTCAGGAATTCAATTTTCTATGTATGCCTGACACGATTCAGTTACCAACAGGTGAGTTTAGCAAAAGCCTTAAGCTAGCACAACCATTGTACAATTATGTCAAAAACCAGACAGCAGCTGATATATATAATATCCACTACTATACAGGTAAATTATAAATACGTAAATGCGTCTTATGACATGTTTCCTAAGACAAATTCATATACAGAAGAGAAGAAGAGGTGCACTCACCGGCTCAAAGCAGAGCAGAATGCTTGCCTATTAAAAAATCAATACCACGTACTTCAGTTGGGTGTCTGAAAAAAATGCCAAAACCTTAGACCATTCCTTTGGAAATTATGCAGAAAACAAGAATTTCCACTACTGTATGCTTCAAGCAGTTCCAAGGGTGCAATAATTCTAGTTTCAAGGAGATAGTGATAGACACAAGATGGACGACTTCCAGCAGAAATGAGATTATCAGATCAAAAGAGCAACCTTATGCATTGAAATTGTGTAACTAAATTGAATCATATGAAATATCAGCTCCCCCCAACAGGCCATATAGAGAGAGCCTATGGCCCCTTCCTCAACAAGCAAAGGTATCATGGATTTGAAGACAAATGCCTGCACAACTTAGGGTACAATATCAGAAAATGACATCCCTTCAATGTTTGCACAGCAAGCAAAATATGCATTAGTACCATCAGTCTCTCGATGTAAAAAACTCCTTCACATTTTGAAGAATGCCCTTATCATATGGATTTGTAAACCTCACCTCAGCAAAGCTTCTGTCTGGATTGGCAACAAAAAAAAAAAAAAGAGATTTCATTTGTGGCGAAGGCATAGACAGGGAATCAATAACGTGGATATAGTTACCTGGCTGGGACTGAATAATGACTTGAAACTCAGGATATTTGTTCCAGTTTATCTGAATAAAAAGAACATAAAACTCAGAAAAAGAAAATCCATATTGCAAATTGAATCAGCTTATTTTACAGAAGGCAACAATTTTCATTACTTGCTTAATGAACTTAGCAAAAAACTCTCTGCCTCTGTCTCTTGCATGAACACACATTTTGCCTCTCTGTTTTAATGTTACAATCACTAGAGAACTTACCCACTCATCAGTCCTGATGTTAAAGCATATACAATATATATGCCATGCCATAAACGCCCCCTATTCATAAAAGAGATTCTTATCAGATTGCAACAAAGTACTTCAAATGATGGGTGCTCAAAAAAAATATAGAACTTGGATACTAAGCAAAAACAAACAAGACCTGCCATAGTGCTTGGAGAAGAGTGAATAACATTGTACTGATAACCAAACTTCCAGCCAGACCAATCTATACAACATACACCAAAAAAAAGGTTGTACATACTGCATAGGCCTGATAGATAATATCTAATATTAATTTAGGATTATATGATAAGGAAAGAGTAGCACTGGGGTAATAACCAGCATAGAATGGCTTACCTCAAGCCTATTTCCACCTAAGATCTGGGAATCTCTGGCAACTGGAAACAAAACATCAATGCATGAATAAACGCTAGCGCAATGTAATTGTAACAAGATAAATGCTTTGACGAGTTCTATTCCTCAACCATAAGCTTAAAGAGTATATTGCAGAGTACATATATTTAAACATATCATGTCTACCTCATTCAATATTCAAAATCCATGATATCATAACTAAAACTGAGATGCATCCTTCAAAAATCTAGGATTACACTGTTGAGAAATTCTAACCACTAATATAGTCTGAACATTCAAAATTTACCGTCTGATGTCTACATTATGCAAGAAGTGTTCATTATCAACAATGGCTGGAGAGAGGGGGGAGCAGCATAAAAGTGCCTGCATAAGCTTACAGTCTTACACTGAAATGAACACATCACGTAAGAAGCTTCAGCACTAAGAAACCCAAGTAGAAGAACCATGAAAAGAATACGATTATTCTGCCCTGCATGTTGCAGTTAAGTATTATAAGCAGAAATACCTGAGAAGGCTATTAAAAAAAAGGAGCTCTCGAGGATAGGTCTAATCAATCTCACAGGGAAAATTGTGACGAAAGAAGAGTAATCACCTATACAATTCCCAAAAGCAGGACAATGGTGGTCAAACCCTTTTACATATGCCTTGCAGCTCTTACAGTATCTAACCCTCTTCAACATTAAGGAACTCTGGAAAACAATAAAACATCAATGAAAATGACCAATCATATTTTAAAGGACAGCAATGAGAGAAGATAAATACATAGGAATTAAAGAAGAAGAGGGCTGCAAATGACAGCAGCTATTAAATAATTAGCCTTCAGTACCATGACGGCATGAGATTAAACTGGCAATGGTGTGCAACACTTGCCAGTATATGAACTCTAGTAAAACAAACGACTCGTTTGCTTTCGTTGGATGAGTAAAATGCCTTGATACTAAGGGAGAAACAGCAAGATTCTAATTCATATAAACCAAACAATGGAATGAAAAACATTTAAAACATAATACAACCAGCACGCCATCAGATTAACAGCTGAGTTGGTTCAGCATTTAAATATTGTATCTCAAAGATCCAAAACCATTTGAACTGTTGCTTTTAACTATGTATAAAGATTTCTCAATCAGAGAGTGTGGATGACTGTCGGCAAGGTTTTATGTTTTGAGCTTAGGTCACCTTCACCAAAATGGCTTAAGCCAATTTGGCTTGTTTTCCCCTTGCTATATATTCTCTTGTTTTTCCTTCTTTGTTATCACTTCTCCCTCAAGTGTAACTAGACTGGATGTAAGTTTAAAAGTCTAGTTGTCACTTGTACTGCATGCGGAGGCCTATCCACATCTAGCCTCTTCTTATTTTTGGCTTAGCTCTCAGCTCTACAGGTGTAGTTCTTTTACCAGCCACAGATCCACCTGAGTCTGGCTCATAGCATCATTGACCCAACTTCTTTTTTCTTGGGGTCATAGAATCCGATATGCTCTTCAATGTGAAAATTAGCAAGTTCGGACGACTATCAATAAGGTCCATGTGTTGAGCTTGAGGTTTCCTTCATAAAAATGGCTTAAACCAATTTTGCACGGTTTCCCTTTCTATATATTCTCTTGCTTTTTCTTGTTTGGTTCTAATATGGGCATCCAACATGGATGTTACTGGTGCACAGCCCTAGGAAAAGATGAAACAAGCCAAAGCTATCTTGTCTCTTCTATATTTATTAAAATAAAAGGTTAGAAGTTTAAATACAATGAATAATAACAGTGTTTAAAAAAATATGAAATTTGAAATTACTACTGTCAAGGGCACCCATAACGCATGCAATTTCTTAAAGCTGGTCATAATCCTTAATTGGTTGGCGAATTTTAAACTTACAACCTCATTTTGAGCTTCAACTTCAAAATCTTTAATTTCGACTAGCTTGTCTGAATGGGAAGACCCATGCATTACTACACCAGGATCGCTTGATAGGATACTGCCATTAAGAAAATTATGCATCTTTAATCCATAGACAACAAAACCAAGGAACAAATCATCTTTCTCAATGCCTGATGTAACAAGAGAGAGAGAACAACCTACATACACCAATGAAGAGCAGGGCAACCTCTATGTTGAACACAGCATCAATGAAATATGGAATGGCTGCAGAACAGGTAAAATTTGAAGGTAGTTATCATGCAAAGAAACCAGCTACGAGTTTTAGGAGTTCTTCACATGCATATTCTTTTTCTATGAATGATATTAGCACGTGTGCTCACAACCAGCTATCAGTTTTAGGAGTTCTTCACATGCATATCAAGCAGCAAGCATATAGCTTTTAAAGCATAAGCTGCCAGCCTTCCAATCATGAACAAAACACACAATTTGTTACTGGCATTAGTCAGCACCGAGCAATTCCTTAACTCTTCTTTCCTTTTTACTCACATCCTAGCAGTTAACCCATGACAAGTACAGGATCACAAATGTCACTTCCTAAAAAAGATCCACTCAAATCAGCTAATCCTAAATATGATATTCTGTGCCTGACTAAACTTATTCTACCAGAACAATGTTCTTTCTATATTGATGATGGACAGTCCAAATCATGCATCCCATCGTAAGACGACATTGTAAGCACCAGTTTCAATAATTTAGAAAGCAACCCATCTTTGAATAAGCCAAGAAAAAATTTCAAGTAGCCATGGAAAATATAATTCACCTTGTCGAACGATAACGAAATAAACAACCCAAACGAAGAGAATAGTGCAGAATACAAAAGCTGGAGCTGAAGCAGAGACACCAAGAAGCCTCCTGCACCATTTCCCAAAACCCAAAACAAACAGCAGCACCACAACTGCATAATAGAAACAAACCTGAATAAACTTCAGAAAGGAAAATCACAGAAAATTTTCAGGACGAGGAGTTTGGCTACCTGAGAGAGCGAGTTGAATGAGAATAAAGGAAGCAGAGAAGAAGCAAGGGACAAGGAAGAGGGCAAACTGAGTGAGAAATACCAAGAAACATGAAATTGTGCAGCGGCCCACTGAAGCCAGAAACGCCTCCTTCTTCCTCTGATTGTAGAATTGATGCATATTCAGCTCTGAGATTGATACTGATTTTAGTTTCTACTGCTCCTGCCTCTTGGTGAGGTCCACTTCCCCACTGCAAATCGTCGTCGGCGTCTTCTTCTTCTCCTTCGCCGTCAGCCAAAGCCCACAATTTTGAGCCCCTAACCCCTGAACTTGGAGCTCCTTATCATCAATAACAAGAAGCCCACTACAAACTATTTCAATTTTGTCTATAAAATTTATATTCATTTTTCACTTTTTTTATAAAATTATTAAATAAATTAAATTTCTCTTCTTTATAAAAATTTTATTTTACACGATTTATTTTAAAAATAAATTTATTCAATAAATAAATTAAATTTAAAATTATAAATATTTGATTTATTTATTTATTTTATAAATTTATAATCTCTCAATCATTTGATTAAAATTATTTAATTTTTAAATTATTATTTCTAAATTAAAACTATTTAAATTATAAAAAAATATAAATTTTTTAGATAAATTTATTATTTTCAAATTAAAAATTTTTAAATTTATAAAATAGAACTATTCGAAATTTGAAACAATAAAAATGAAGTTTGTTTATTAAACTAAACATCTTTAAACTTATTATTAATATTCAGTTTGAATTTAAAATGAGTCAGAGTTTAAAAATATTTTAATTAATTAAACTTAAATTTTTTATTATTCGGCTGGAATTTGTTCATTTGTTTGATTATAAATTTACAAATTTAATTTGTGATTCTCATTGGATAAATATTAATAAATTTTTGTGTTACTTTTTATTAAATAATTATTGTTTTACTTTTTATTATATTTTTTGAATTATTTCATTTTTAATAAACAATTATAATAATTTTATATCTAGATATTAATTATATATTTTGTTTATCCTACCTGACAAATAAAAATTAAATTTGTTTAATTTATTTACAATTTATTTTTAGAATTTCATAATACTTTTTAATGATTTAATGTATATAATTTAATTAAATTATAAAAAGTAAAACTGATTTCTTATATATATATATATATATATATATATATTCATTTATTATTTTGGTGTTGTTAAAATATATGTGGTTCATATTACAAAAAAAATTTAATTTTTAATTGAATACATAATATATAGGTAAATAAATTTATTATAGTTATTTGAAATATTTTTATTTAAATTTATTAAAATCAGTATAAATACTTTATTTAAAAATCAATATGTAAGATTAAATATTTAGATTTTAAAATTAAATTATAATAAAATAATAAAAAAATATTTTATTAAATTCAATCAATTATAAAATCAAAATGAAAAACAAATTTACAAAAAAAAAAATCCATCAATTTTTACGAAAAAAGGTAAAAATTTTGAAAATTTCAACTTTACAAAAAAACTTAATATTCTTAAAAATTGACTTGGTCAATAGAACGGCTTGGAAAGAGGGAATATGAAGGTAGCTGAAAGATGCTACCAGTGGATTTCCCTAACTTGGTAAAGGAAAAATGAAATGAATGTGTGACCCGAGATATCAGTTGACTAGGTCAATGAGATAACTCGGTAGCCGAAGAATGTAACGGAGACATCCATGCAGCTAAGACGATAGAGTTACGACTCTGTATCGAGAGATACATATCAAGGCATAACTTAGCTAAGTAAAGAAAAAATGCATGGGGAAGAATGAGAATAAGTCTTAGAGTATAGGAAGAGTGTATGTATATGTATTGTCTCTAATCCAAAGTCGATCAATGTAGGACCAGACTCAGAAAATCTGGGACAATAGTAGATTGGATTATTGTGAAGACTTAATTTTCAAAGTGAGTAGATGCAAACTATTTCTTCGTGTATGACACATAATATTTTATGGCATATGCATCATAATGCTTTAGATTGCTTGCATTAGTAGCATGAGATATGTTGCACTGCATAGATGATATATGATATGTATGACCTAGTGAATATTTGATGAACCATAGACTTCAAATGATTATGATGAATTGACGGAAAGAAAATGTAATGTATGGGTGACAAGTTGGCTAAAAGAAACTACTTGACACTAGTATGACGTGAGACCAAAATGCTCGAAATGAGCTTTTTGGCGCCATAGTTAATGTAGTATTGGTCTGAGGGTGTGCTACGATTGTCCGAATCATTGATCCAAGAGTATGCTTCGGCTGCACGCGTTTTATGTTAATAAAGAGTCCTGAGGAGTTGTCTCGATAATCGAACACTAAAGTCAATAGGGATGGTTTCACCCTACTTGTAAAGGTATGGTTTTCTGTGGCTACTCACGAAACTATTTTATAATAGCTCAGACCCCTTTTTATGCCTATCCCCTCTCTCTTTTCTCTATACCCGTTTTTCACAGGATCAAGATGATGACTCAGAAGAGGGTCTAGAATGAGTATGTATAGCTCCTGATGCCCTAAATGATGTAATGTAATGATTAATAGAGAACATAACTATGTATAACTCGGTATAGATATGTATGGTCACTAGGTGATGAAGAATGTTATATTTTTCATATATTTCTGTATGTCGCGTTAGTTATGTACTACATGCATATTATGAGCTTTATGTAATATATGGGGTATGCATGCAGGTATGAGAATGAATGAAATGGCATAATAAACTCTAAGATGATGAAATGTAATATAAGAAATAAAATGAAAAGTGAAAAATGATGACGTTTGATGATGTATAATGACACGTAAGTTTGTTAGGGTTTTGATCAATTTCGGATGATCGAGATTTTAATACCGATAGCAATTTGACCAAAACCGAGCTGTTACACTCAAAATACAAAAATAAATTATTATTAATAAGAAAAAAATGAAAAGCCTTTGAACCTCCCTAATAATTCAAAAAATTAATGTGCTTTCATTTGACCTACATCAAATAAACAATATCTTATATATATCCTACATAAATATGACTATTAAAGACTAGTCAATATATTCTTGAGACTTTAAATTTTAAATGTGATACTTGTAGAAATCATAAATTTAGTATTATCACTAATAATTTGTGTTGACGGATCATAAATTTGTCATATTAATATATACTTATATTATTAAAATGGCTAATCCGAATACAAATCGTTTAATTAATTGTATCAAGTCTAATCCAAACATCAAAGGAGGGTGGAGATTTAAAAGGAAATTGGATCATAAGGATTTCTAGCGCATTTAGGAAGGATGGCATGATAGAATAAAATTCCAAAATAAGGCCATAGATCATTTATGCCAAATCATTAAAAAATTAAATAATAATGGAAGCGTACCTGTATTGGCTTTGATAATTCTTTGTTTGAATCAAATTGTTGATTGCTTGAAGATAGCTTGATCTTTCAATATATGAGATCGTTAATTTTAGGTTTCTCTTTAAGGGAAAAAGAAACTATTGATTTATATCTCTATATTGGGGACCATAACCCTTTATATAGATTCACAAATGTCTATTTTGGCTCTTTAACAAAATAAAATTTGATGTCAAATTGGTATCTACACTTTTAATCATATTATTAAATTAACATCTCAATAGTCAACAATTCTAATTTGATCACAACACTAATTTGACTATTTAATATGCTGCATACATATTTAATATTTACATATGTTATCCCACATTTAGTAATTTATTAGAAAATAAATTCTAACAATCTTCCACTTGGGCTAACATATATTACTTGAGAAATGTGTATATCTTTATGAGATCAAAATTGCAGTCACACACAAGATGTCCTGAACAATCTCGTCCATTGATCATATCAATAAAGAACTGAAGGGACAGTCGTCACATTTATTATGACTTAATCCACCATAAATCACATACATCAATATTTTCAAATGACATAGATCAATTATAGGAGTGTAGGATGGAAACTTCATGTAATGTGATCTTTTCATGCTCGTTTCCAACTGGTCTTCCTTTATTGAGATCAAACATAATATATATATGTTTATATATATTCATACAGAGTGTACTGAAAACTGAATACTTTATTTTTCTGCAGAAACTGAATTGTAACATGAATATATCCATACATAATAAAGCATCCAGTACTAAAAAAAATACATAAACAAACTCCCACTGAAACTGAACATCCTTAAATAGTGTGATACCCATTTTAGCAATATGCTCATGAAAGACTTTCGGTATCACTCTTTTAGTAAGCAGATCCGTAATCATGGAATTTGTTCCAATATACTCTATGGATATCTGTCCACTCTGTACTCTCTCCCTTACAACTAGAAACTTTATCTCAATATGTTTCGATCGAAAAGAGCTTCTACTGTTATTGGAGAATAACACAGTTTAGTTATTATCACAGTATAACTTTAGTGGCTTTTCAATACTACCATAATCCGTAATAATGTGATAAAATTTCTTAACCACAGTTCATGATTGGATGTCCCGTAACATGCTATGATGGAGGTAGCTATATAAGAGTTTGTTTTGCACTCTTTCATGAAATAATACCTTCACCCAAAAGATAAATGTAACCTGATATGGATTTTCTATTATATTGGCATCCATCAAAGTCAGAATCAGAATACCCAATGATCTCCAAAAAATCTGACCTTTTATATATGAGCATATAGTCCTTTGTTCTCTAAAAATATCTCATAACTCTCTTGACTGAGTATAACCCTTAGCTACAAGATGTGTCTTATACCTTTCCATATTACCTTTAGAATCATTTTTTGTGTTATATATATATTTGCAACCAATGGACTTCTTTCCTTTAGGTAAAGGGACAAGATCCCAAACTTGATTATCTTGAATGGACTTATATTCCTCATTCATTGCCTCAATTCACTTATGAGAGTTGAAATCCTTCATGGCATGAAGAAAGGTGACTGTGTCATCATCCATCATGCCTTCAGTATCCTCATGTTCCTGAAGAAATACTATATAATCATCTAGAATATTACTTCTTCTTTTCCTAGTGGACCTCCTTAAAGGCACAAGTTCTTGAGGTTGTTGAGTTTGAACTTAAGGAATAACAACTTCTTCATCCTAATGAGGAAGTTCTTTAACATTGTATTTTATTGGATCCGAAATTACTTCTGAAATAGTGACAGATTTGGAAACTTGGACACTCGTCAAAGATAATGTTTCTAACCTTATTTCTCCCCCCAAACTCAACATCCTCAAAAAATACTGTAATTCCCATCTCAAAAATAGATCTGGTAGTGGGTTTATGAAAGTAAAAGTCCCTAATATACTCATAATCCACATTACAATAAAATATCATTATTGAGTTTTAAAAAAAAAATAGTATACAAGATACCGAATACAACATTAATACTTTTATATTTAGACAAAAATATTAATTGTAATTGGTATCTCAACGCAATAATCAATTATTGACAATTAGTCCTGTTAAATAATAAATATTTCTTTGGATCGATTTATTATTCACGTGGAATATCCAATAATTATCACAAATTTATTACCACGGGTATATTTGTTATTTGGCCAAATAGTAACATTTCTTTGGGCCGATTGTTATTCACATAAATTGCAAATATACAAATTTAATATTTTCAAATAAATTAATCTGCACAATAGAGGTTACTTTGGCAATATATTGCTTCAACTAATTTATTTTAAAATATCAAACAATTTACGTGAAAACACCAAAATTTAAACTCAATTTTAATAAATTAAATTTAATAGTGATTAAATCTGAATATCACAATAATAATAATAATAATAATAATAATAATAATAATAATAATAATAATAATAATAATAATAATAATAATAATAATAATAATAATAATAATAATTAAAAAAATATGGCTACAGTAGCCGTAGAAAAAAAAGTTGAAATCTTATAAGCACACCAAAATTTGAATTCATGTTTTTTTTTATTACACAATTATCAAAGCTGCAGAAATTTAAATTGAATTCAACAAAGTTTAAATATTTCAAAAGGAAGACACAAGAATTAACATAATAAAATTATGATTTTATTTATCATAAAATTCATTATCGATTTTTAATAATTCAACATGAATTAGACTCTGATATCACTTGATAGAATAAAATTCTAAAATAAGGCCACAGATCATTCATGCCAAATCATTAAAAAATTAAATAATAATAGAAGTGTACCTATATTGGTTTTGATAATTCTTTGTTTAAATTAAGTTGTTGATTGCTTGAAAATAACTAGATCTTTTAGTATATGAGATCGTCAATTTTAGGTTTCTTTTAAGGGAAAATGAAACTTTTGACCTATATCTTTATACTGGGTACCATAATCCTTTATATAGATTTACAAATATTTATTTTGACCCTTTAATAAAATAGAATTTGATGTCAAATTGACATCCATACTTTTAATCATATTATTAAATTACTATCTCGATAGTTAATAATTCTAATTTAATGACAACACTAATTTAACTATTTAATATGACTACATACACATTTAATATTTATATATATTATCTCATATTTAATAGACATGGCAGTCTCTAGGTACATATATGAAGGAATCCAATTCATCAGTAATCTTGAAATACACAAATTACTGGTGGAAAGCGATTATATAAGACTCAGTTGAGATCATTACTGGTGCTTAGAGCTTTCATTTCCAATGACTTTTGCAACTTGGTAAAATTACGTGAATAGTGATGATTCTACCTCTCTGCGTTTCCAATCGATAAATTAAATTATTCTCAAATTTTATTTTCGTACTTATAAAAATAATAAATAATTAAAGTCTTTGTTTTTTGTATAGTTGACTTTGACATTATCAGCTTTATGTCCGTCATAAACATATTTTAATATGCCTTCTCTATCAATATATTTATATATATATATAACTCACATCATTTAACAAACTTTGAATTAAATATAATTGGATATTTTATTTAATTATTTATTAAATTTAAAATTATAAATAAATCACGTTATTTATAAATTATTTAAAATTTAATTCGATAAAATTTTAATTTATTTTTTAAATGAATTAAGATAGAATTTATTTTTAAGTTTATTTATTAAACAAGTTAAATTTAAATTTATAAATATTTAATTTATTAAAATTTAAAAATTTATTTATTTATAAATTTATAAAATAGTTTATAAATATATTTATTTAATTATTAAAATTATTACTTTAAAATTAAAATTAGTGTAAAGAAAATAATTTTTTTAATAAAAAGTTTATTACTTGTAAAATATAAATATTTATAAAAATATTTTAAATTTGATGTAATAAAAATTTAGAACAAAAAATTAGATTATTTTAATTAATTTATTAAATAAATTTAAATTTTAACATTCCAAATGAAAAATTTAGATTCACAAAATTTTAACGAATTAAATTTAAATTTATTTAAATTTTTTAATTTATATTAATTTTTTAATATATTAAATATTAATAAAATATTAAAATTATAAAATAATTTTTTAAATAAGTTTTTGAAGTCTGTTATTATTAATGAAGTATGAGATAAATGCAGTGAACATAGTGCCATTGATTCATTTGACGATACTAAGTGGTCTCCAAGATTTACGGGCAGCAAAAGCACATGTTTCATATAGATAGCCGATTTCCTCAATAGTGGTACCGGCCAGCCAATTACAGTCACAA
>CAOGCB010062865.1:0-11569 GCA_948266635.1 Cnidoscolus chayamansa
ATTTGAGGTTTTCGGCATATTTTTTTATTTCTTTTTTTTTAAATATATCTAAGTCTAATTTATGGAAACACTCAAATAAGCAAACAAAAGGCTTTTGATGATCAAACATGAATTTTCATTTAGAACAGCCCAAGAAAAAAATGAAGATTAATAAAAGATTATAGAAATAGCATAAATAAGAAGGATAGATAATTACTTGGCGATTCAAAGCTCTGATGTAACACCTAACATATTTCCTACGTCGAATTCTGAATTTTCGACTAGAATATTTGTGGAATATTCAAAAATTGGGTCAGAATAGTGTTTGGGAATCAAAATGTTAAGTTATTAAAGTTAAAGGACTAACATGTAAAATGTAAGGACTAAAATGAAAAGATAGAAAAGTTGAGGGACGAAAGTGAAGTTTAGCTAGGGCTAACCTGAAAAGTCAGGTTCGGCCATCAAACTAAGGGTTTGGCCGTCGAACCCATGTTTGCCACTCCACTATAAATAATGGAGGCAACCAGCCAAAGGAGGAGTTTGGCAAGTTATAACTCCTCCTCATCTTCTCTCAAACCCTCTCCAACCAAATAAAAACCTTAAGAGAATTGAAGCAAGAATTGAGTTAAATTAAAGTTAAAGAAAAAGGTTAAAGGAAAAGCTTAAGGTTCAAAGGAGGAAAGAACTTGAATAAGCTTGATCCAAAATTTCTAGTTAATCAAAGGCTTCAAATCCAGGTTAGTTAAGATGCTAAAGGATGAATTAACAAGAGAAATGATGCATGCGATGGACTTAGGTTAAAATGAAGGAAAGTTGATGAAAATTGGATGAAAATAAAAAGTGACCAAATGAAGAACACATCCATGTATAAATGATGCTTAAATGATGTTGGAAACATGTTAGGGAGGTTAAAATAGAAATACATGTTAAGAATAGAAGGAAATCAAAATGCTAGGTTTAGGAAAGTTTAAGGAAATTGATGAATTGTACGAAATGATGAATTGATAAATGCATATTGATAAAATGTTGTTAGTTGAGTTGTAGATGATGATGGAATATTTTAGAAATGAATTGAGGTTGAGTTGCAGATTTTGGGCGTGAAAATCATGCAAGAACCTAGGTTTTAGTCACTGCCAAAACCTAGGTTCAGCGGCCTAAAGGGGGTTTAGGCTGCCAAAATTGGGAAACAACTTAGGGGAATGAATGAAGTTCAGCTTCAGCAGCCGAAGGTGGGACTTTCAACCGCTAAACCTGGTGGAAAAGGAGACTAGTGGCAGCTGAACCTACTGCCAAAAGTGAGACTTTCGTCTTTGTAAGGGTAACCTTCAACAGCCGAACCTACCGCCGAATGTCCCTTGTTCAATAATTTTTAACCTAAATTGCTAAGATTAATTATGCTATGATTATGTTATGTCTTATGGAGGTTTATGGGATGTTTTAAATATGTTTTTAAGTCTACGTTAAGTCTTTAATCTGAAGTTTGGAATATAGGACCCGACCTTGAAAATTAGGGACCACAGTGACGAAATGAGGATTCGTCAACTACCTTAAGTTTCCATGTGAGTAGATATGAACTAAAATGTCTTTATGATATAGAAAATATATGTTTTATGGCATGATCACATATCACAACTATTACAGGTTGTTTTGCATCAGATCATGAGATATGCTGCATTGCATTGATTACATGTTATGTGAAAGGTAGTATTGGACGATCCATGATCCGATATGTTATGTTTGATGATGGCTATGGATGATATCCCTAAGTTTGTCCCTTATGTATGCTATGTTATCCGTTTCGGCATGTCCTTCAAGATGTATCACAGACTGTCTCTCAGAAGTTACACCAGAGTGATTGGGATATTCCAAGGGATATCTATGTTTATGTTTACAATATGATAAAACCCAGATGGCCAAAAGGAGCTTATGGGCACATATTTATATTTTGGGTAGTTTTTGGAAAATGGCTATGCTAATTGGAACTCACCCAGGGATCTTGGTGACAGTATTACTTAAGGTGAAATATGTGTGACGATGTTGTATGTTCACGAGCACAAAAGTATGTTTTATGTATATATTTTTCTGTATCTACTCATAAAAATATTTCAAAATAGCTTACCCATTTTCTATCCTCCTCTCCCATCCCCGATTCCCAATCTTATTTTTCACAGGTATGCAGGACATACCGGAAAATATCGGGTAGCTCGGATGTGACATTGTGATGTATTTATGTATGTTTTGCCCCTAGAATATATAAATGTCGAATAACATATTTTTAAAACCTCATGTATTATTTAAATGTTTATGTTAGGATTTTTGGTACTTATGTTTATGTCCACCATGATGATTTGTACGGGTATAATGCAAGACACCTGTACTAGGAATTTAATTATTCCTTAAGTTAATGTTGTATCAAAAGTCTTTTATATGCATGAGATTAGTATAATATTTATGTTTATATTTATGGAATATGTTTATATTAATGTTTATGGCTTGTTAGGGTTTTAATCACCTTCAGGTGGTCGGGATTCTAACGCCAGTAGCAGTCGGCGCGGGTGGACTGTTACAAATACCAAATGATGCGGAACTCCAAGATCAGTGACAATTCTTAGAACCCCTTGTTTAACTTTGAACCAAAAAAAAAAAAAAACAACCAACAATTGAAGCGATTTGTTCTTACACCTAAGAACACAATCCAAAAGAACTTAAAGAAAACTAGAATAATCCCTTTAGACCCAATCAAATTAAGGTGCTATAAGAAATAGGAATTGAAAGTGGATGGCAATTGAACACTCAACCACAATCCAAATAACACCTTATGCATAAAGTTAAAAGAAATCTAAAGAAAACTCTATTTGAAAAAAATGAACTCTTAGATTTCATTCAATGTATTCATTGTGTTCCATCACGAAGGTACAAGCCCTATTTATAGTAAAGGTTAAGGACTACAATGTAAAATAATTTTAATTGCTATCAAGTCTTCGAATATATGTAGATGGAATGTTGGTGATGGTAAGTTCTTCGAAGTTGCTGGACTCTTCAAATTTGAACTTTTTTCTTGATAAGAGCTAAGAGCTTTTCAAATTTGAACTCTTATTCTTCAAATTTCCTTCATTTGGTAAAAACTACCTAATCAAATTACATAATTCCAAAGCACACTCCAGCCCAAAACAAACTAAAAATATAAACAAACTAATCTAAATGAACAAACCCAAAGTTGGAACAAGCCCAACTCGTCCAAAGTAAGAAAGAGAAAATAACATGCCCAAAATAAGCACAAAACTAAAAAATAACCCCCAAAACTCAAGCTAACTAAACTAAAACTCAAAATAAATCTCAAACTAAAAAAAAAAACAAGCCTAATTCTAGAACACCCTCTTGTGCATTAGGGACAACGCTTGTATCACAGTTGAACAAGGTGATAGTGAAGAATAAATACTCTTTATCGAGGATTAATGATTTTTTTATCAGTTGGCAGGAGCAAACTGCTTCTCCTAGATAAATTTGAGATCAAGTTATCTTTAGTTGCAGATCAGAGAGGGTGATGTAGCCAAGATTGCATTCATAATGAGGTATGGGCATCATGAGTTCCTACTAATGTTGTTAGGGTTAACTAATGCCCTGCAACATTTATGGATCTCATGAATCGAGTATTCAGGCTATCTAGATCACTTTGTAATAGTATTCATCAATGATATCATAGTATATTCTAGAATCTAAGAAGAACATGCTCAACACCGTACTATAGACACTGAGAGAACACCAATCGTACACGTAGTTCTCGAATTGTGAGTTTTGATTGAGGAGCATCTCTTTCCTAAGTAATGTGTTGTCTGAACATGGCATCGAGGTTGACCCTAAAAAAGTAAAGGCAATGCAGACTGGCCTACACCCACCATAGTGATAGAGATAAAGAGTTTTTTGGGTTTGGCTATTACTACAGGAGATTTGTGTAGGATTTCTAATATTTTGAGTAATTCCATTATGAATTTATTTGAAATGAATTTATAAGAGAATGTTGCATATGGATAAATGATTTTTGAATGTATAGTAAACATTGTCTTCAAGAATATATTGTGCAAGTGTTGTTTTGCAAATAAATCTCCAAAAGACAATATTCAGAATTGTCAAAGAAATAATTCAGAAGGCCATGGCCTTGTACCACAATGCCGACTAAGGGCTAAGGCCCTAGCACTACAATGCTAATTAAGGGCTAAGGCCATAACACTATGGTACTGACTAAGGACATAAATCATTCTTAACTAGTAGCCTTGAAAAGAAGTCCTAAAAGTTAGAGGTGTGCAGTATTCGATTGGAACTAAATTACCAAATAGAATTGGTCTGAATCAATTTAATCGGCTTGATTATTCGATTCGATTTGGTTTTTAAATGTGAAAATTGAATAAATCTTAATTTTGTTGAGGTTTGATTCATTCAAACCTTTTTTTCTTCTTCAAAGGTTCAATCTATTTCTCATTTAAAATGAAATAAAAAAGAAAAATAATTAATCAAACTGACCTATTTATTAAATAAACCTTGAGTTTATTAAAGTTTGATTCATATTTTCAACTCGAATCTTTTTTTTTTCAAAGGTTCAATCAATTTCTTTTTCAAAATCAAATAAAAAAGAAAAATGATTAATCAAACCAACCTATTTATTTAATAAATATTGAGGATATTAAAGTTTGATTCATATTTTCAACTCGAATTTTTTTTTTCAAAGGTTCAACCAATTTTTTTTTCAAAATCAAATAAAAAAGAAAAATGATTAATCAAACCAGCCTATTTATTAAATAAATCGTGAGTTTATTAAAGTTTGATTCATATTTTCAACTCGAACTTTTTTTCAAAATTTCAATCAATTTCTTTTTCAAAATCAAATAAAAAAAGAAAAATAATTAATGAAACTGACTAATTTATTGAATAATTATTGATTTTATTAATATTTAATTCATTTTTTCAGCGTGAATATTTTTTTTCCAAAAGTTCAATCTATTTAATAAATAAAAAAAGAAAATTGATTAATAGAACCGAACCGAAAATTTTTGATTTGATTCGATTTTTCACATATTTCGGTTCGATTCAATTTTATGAAAATTTGAAAATTTGGTTTCAATTTTTTCGGTATGATTCAGTTTTAGACCAAACCGATCGAATGCTCACCCTATTAAAGTCAAACTCAAGAAAGGATAAAAATCAGTCTTAACCAGTAGCCCTAGAAGAAGTTGCTAAAGTTGGACTCAAGCAAGGGCACAAATAAGTCTTAATCGGTACTCATAGAAAAAGTCCCCAAAGTTGAACTCAAGCAAGGGCACAAATCAGTCTTAACCAATAGCTTTATAAGAAGTCCCCAAAATTGGCTCATGATCAAAGATCTCAAATAATAGCTACATGAAAAGTCCTCAAAGTCAAACTGAATAAGTAAGAGTATAAATTAATCTTAATCAATAGCTCCTAGAAGAATCTTGAAGATTGCCCTAGCAACCATACAAGGAAGAGACTAGTGGTTTATGACAACTCGGTTGATAATTGTTTATATATCAAATATTTCAAAATCAGTAGAGGTTCATTAATATACTACCCTTTGCCTTATTTTCATAATTATTAGTTACTCAAGCACACAAAAGTATTTAAGAATATTTAAGCAAAAGCTTTAGAATATATATATATATCTGTGTGGCTATCTGTTGTGTGTGGAAAAATGAGCAATAGTTAGTTGGTTGACTATTAGGCCTTTTAAATGGTCGAACGTTTAAAAGAGCAAAGGGTGTGAATATTGTCTTAATTGCAAGCTCTAGAAAAAGTCTGAACAATCAGACTTAGACAAAAAAAAGTCAGTATTAATCGACAATAACTTAGAAATTCCTAAAGATTGTCTTCACAATCAAACTTAGTTAAAAATATAAGTTGGTATTAACCGACACTACCTTATAATAGTTTTTAAGACTGTCCCAGTAGTCGGACTAACCAAAAAATATAAGTTGATGTAAACTGATACTAAATTAGAGAAGTCCTAAAGACTATCTTAAACAGTCAAATAAACCTAAAAATATAAGTTGGTATTAATCGACACTAACTTAGAAAAGTCTTAAAGGTTGTCTTTATAGTCAGACTTAGCTAAAAATATAAATCGATATTAATCGGCACTACCTTAGAATAATTTTAAGACCGTCTCAGTAATCATACTGATAAAAAAATATAAGTTGGTATTAACTGACATAACTTAGAAAGAAATATGAAGATTGTCTTAACAGTCAGACTTATAAGTTGGCACTACCTCGGAAAAGTCCTTAAAGACTGTCAACAGTTGGATCGAGCCAAAAAATATAAGTTAGCAATGAACAACACACTCTAAGAAAAGTCATTAAGACTGTCTTAACAATCAGACCAACGTAAATGTGTAAATTAGTAATAATCGGCACACTATAAGAAAAGTCCTGAAGACTATCTCAATAGTCGGACCATGCAAAAAATATAAGTCAGTATTAACCAACACTAACTTAGAAAAGTCCTGAAGGCTATTTTTATAGTCGGATTTAGCTAAAATATAAGTTGTTATTAACTGGTACTACCTTAGAATAATCTTTAAACTGTCCCAACAATCGAACCAATAAAAAAATATAAGTTGGTATTAATCAGTGTAACTTAGAAAAAGTTCTAAAGACTATCGCAAATAGTCAAACCAATCTAAAAACATAAGTTGATATTAATCGGCACTAACTTAGAAAGGTTTTGAAGACTATCTTCATAGTCGAACTTAGCTAAAAATATAAGTCAGTATTAACTGGCACTACCTTAAAATAGTCTTTAAAACTGTCCTAGCGGTAGGACTAACCAAAAACCTATAAGTCGGTATTAAGTGACATAACTTAGAAAAAAAAACTTGAAGATTGTTTAAACAGTCGGACTTAGCAAAAAAATATATAAGTCAATATATTTGGCACCACATTAGAAAAGTCCTTAAAGACTATCCCAATAGTTGGATCATGCCAAACAATGTAAGTCGGGAATAATTGATACACTCTTAGAAAAGTCGTTAAGACTGTCTCAATAATCGAACCAAGATAAATATGTAAATCGATAATAACCGACACACCCTAAGAAAAGTCTTGAACACTATCTCAATAGTCAGACCATGCTAAAAGCATAAGTCAGTATTAACATCTCATCAACTCTTCATATAATTGATTGTTAAAGTAACATACTCTCATAGTCCGACCAATAACCAACTTGATCAAACTCGGGAGTGAGGGCATCTAAGATTGTCTTAACAATCAGAATGAAGATTAAAAGTATAAATCTGTATTAATTGATAATTTCTAAAAAGTAAAATAAAATAATAAATAAATAAATAAATAAACAAAAAGAAGGAAATCGAGTAGTCTAAAAGACTATGTAATTAGAAGACCAACTGGTCATGAAGATCGAATAATCTAAAAGACTAATTAATCAGAAGATTAACTAGTCTAAAAGACCAAGTGATCAGAAGAACAATTTGTCCAAAATATCAAGAAGACGAATCGGTTAGGAAAACCAAGTAGTCTAAAAGTTTGAGGGACTAGAAGACCAACTAGTTCTAAATATCAAGAAATTAGAAAGATGAATTGATTTAAAACATCAAGTAGTCTAAAAGACCAAGTAATTAGAAGACCTACTGGTCACAAAGACCTAATAGTTTAAAAGAACAAGTGATTAGAAGACCAACTGGTCCAAAATATTAAGAAGATGAATTGGCAGGAAAACCGAGTAGTCTAAAAGTCTGAGTAACCAAAAGACCAACTGGTCCGAAATATCAAGAAGTCAAGAAGATGAATTGGTTTGGAAAATTAAGTAGTCTAAAAGGCCAAGTAATTAGAAGATTAATTAGTCATGAAAATCGAGTAGTCTAAACGACAAGTGATTAGAATACCAACTAGTATGGAATATCAAGAAGATGAATTGATTAGCAAAACTAAGTAGTCTAAAAGTCTGATTAACCGAAAGACCAACTAGTCTAGAATATCAAGAAGAAGATGAATCGGTTCGAAAAATTGAGTAGTTTAAAAGACCAAGTAATTAGAAGACTAAATTATCACAAAGAAGACCAACTGGCCAGAAATATCAAGAAGAGGAATCAATTAGGAACTGGTTTGGAATATCAAGAAGTTAGGAAGATGGATTGGTTTAAAAAACTGAGCAGTCTAAAAGACCGAGTGCCTAAATGACTAATTGGTCACGAAGACCGAGTAGTCTAAAAGATTGAGTAATCAAAGGACCATTTGGTTTGAAATATCAAGAAGATGGGTCGATTAGGAAAATTGAGTAATAAAAAAATTCAAGTGACTAGAAGACCAACTAGTTTGGAATATCAAGAAATTAAGAAGACAAATCGGTTCAAAAAATAGAGTAGTCTAAAAGACAAAGTGACCAAAAGACTAATTGGTTAAGACAATCAAGTAGTCTAAAAGACCGGTTGGTCGAGAAAACCAAGTATTTAGGAAAAACTTTTTTGGAAGACTAAGAAGTCTAAAAAAACCAAGTATTTAGAAGACTAAATGGTCACAAAGACTGAGTAGTCAATAAGACCAATTGGTCTTTTATGAAGGACAACGGGTTCAAAAAAATGCATTGGTTTGAATGACCAATTGCTTATGAAGGCCACTGCATCCAAAAAACTAAGTGTTTAGAAGACCAATTGATTAGGAAAATGAATTGATCAAGAAAGAGCAACTAGTTTGAAAGAGTATTTAAGAAACAAACTCATATAGTATGATCAACGACTTACTTAATCGAACTAAGGAAGTGGGGGCAACTGATAACCTTAAAAAATAACCTTTCCTACTAAAGGTGACACATGTCTTTGACAAAAGTATCGACTAGCAAAAATCTCGAAAAACTTGAAAATAAGGTATTGCTTTTAATGTGTAAGTTGCACACTAAAAGGACATAACCCAATTTTAAAACGATCATGGCTTTCTCTTAATAGGTCTTCTTCCCTTTCATCTTCTCTCTTTTCTCTCTTGCTCTTTCTTCTGAAATGACATAACTTTTCTAAATAGACCATTGACCACTTTCTTCTTGTTTGCAAGTCCCTAGTCGAGACGAGTTGATCGCGAGACCCATTATCAATATAACTATAGGATCGAACGCCATCAATAAGTTTATGGAACCTTATGTAATTATGTTTAAAATCATTTTATGATCCATGTAAAGTATAATATTGTTTGCCATCATAAAATAAAGCTATCTTATTTCTTACTACAAGTATTGTAGACATTAAGTTATCTTGTTCCTTAGTGTCAATAAAAATTTTGATTTGAGGGCACAACAATGAAAGATTTAGATGGCAGAATGCAAAGGTATAAGAATCATAAAAATCTAAACATTTATTGAGGTATGCCATTGTAAATTAAAGGTATGTGCATAATCATGTTCAATCATATGCACAATTTTAGAAGCAAATCATAAATCTTGATGTAACAATTATATTAAGATCATCTTAACATAAAAGTTGTTTAATTTTCTAAATAGAATTCAAGAAAATGTATTTGGGATGCAAACATCCATCTAGTTATTAGATATTAGCTAGGTTGTAGTTGAGATGAGCTCTATACAAAGTTTGTGTGGTTTATCTTCAAAATTTAAATATAAGCTTTAAGGAGCTTAAAAGTTGGGCTTTTTAATTAAGTACTTAAATTGACATTTTTTAATGAGATTAAAAATCCTAGACTTAACTTGATAGTTAAGTTAAGCCTAAGCCTTAACTTAAAAGTTAATGTTAACCTCTTGAACTAAAAAGAGTATTTTGATGATCACAAAACTTAAGAAACTTGAGGAAAATAAACAACCAAAAGAATGGACCAAACCTTGAAGATAGCAAGTAATTAAATTAGGATTAATGTACAGAAGATATGAATAGTTGTGAATTGTCATTTAAACAAAAAATTCAAGCTTTCATAAAAACAGAAAACCACTGAGTTGAAAATAGAACCCAGTTTGTTTTAAAGATATAAAGTTCTAATTTCTTATTTTAGAAGTTCTAATTTCATGATATAAAAGTTCTACTTCTAGGTTCTAAAATCAACTAAAAATGATTTGTTTGCTACAAAACAAAATAACGGCTAGCTGCTTTTCTAAACCTATTTTTCACCTGTCAAATCAGTTTTAAACGGCTAGTTTTCACAAAGATTCTATATAAATAAGAATCTCTCTCATTTATTACTAAGAAGAGTATTTTTACAATTGAGAGAAAAAGTCTTGAAAAATAAAAAGATTTGAGCATATATTCTTGGGCATTCAATCTTCATTTATTGAGCTTTGACTGGTAAATCCAACTCTTCTTCATCTTCTTAGCTTGTGTTGTAAAAGAAGAAACAAGAGTTAATTTCTTCATCTATCAAAACCTACTTAAGGTTGTGTACAAGCTTAGGATAACTTGTTTCTTGAGTGTTAGGAGATAAACACTTGTAAGAGGTTGCAAGATAGCCTTGAAATCTTGTGAGAGGTAGCAAGTACCTTCTAAACTTGTGGATATTGTAAAAGAGGCTTGTTTTTTGCCTGTGAAAAGGAACCTTAGTAGAAGAACTTCTCAAAGATAGTTTTTGGGAGAGTAAGCAAGGAAGCTAAACCACTATAAATCTCTTGGGTTCATTTTCTCTCACTCAGCTCTCATACTTATTTATTTGCTTTATTCATCTGTTTTTGCATTTGCTTAGATATATTGAATTGTATGAGATTGTTTAAATGCGATTTGCACTAACAAATAATCTAGATTTGCTCCAATCTCTTCAACAACAATGTAAAATTATTGACAGTCTAATTCTTAGCTTTTAGAAGTTCTAATTTTTTTACTGACAAGAAATTCAAATAGTTTTCCACTAGAAATAAAAAAGGAAGTTTAAAATTCTGAAAAGGTCCAATTCACCCCTCTTGGACTCCAACAAGGGACCAATGTCACAACCCCTATGACATGCCTCCCACAGAATGAACAGTGATTTCCTACTTTCTCTACAGTGAAACCACCACTCATCCTGTAAAGGATAAGTTTGCATCACAGTTCCTTAAAACCTGTATAAATTTTTTTCTCATTTCAAAATAGTTTAAAACTAGAATTATTCATTCAATAAAAACTATTATTTTTCAACATCATCATTCATTTTAAAACCAAATACATGAATTCGTAAATCCATCATTAACACTTCCAAAAGTATTAATACAATCAACATACAATTTACTTAATTATAATACTGCCTCTATTCACATGATAATTACAAAAGTATAAAGTATATACATTACAAAACTTCTTGGGATACATAAACTTTTACAATTTCAACCTCTGTTGACTTTAACTTCACTCGCTGCTTGTCCTGAGTCCCTTTGCTACTTTCACCTGCGTTTATCAGGGATAAACGCTGAGTATATAACTCAGTAAGCTAAAACCATGCATCAATATCATTTCAAACATACATATTCACAATATGTATTTTCTTTGTCAATAACATTATAAATCTTTAACTCAATTAGCATAATCAATATTCTTTTACTAATTCATACACATAACATCATGATGATTCGATAATGCAATATCACAACATAATGTAAATGCATCTCA
>CAOGCB010063029.1:0-23074 GCA_948266635.1 Cnidoscolus chayamansa
GTTTTGTTGTCTTAACATTATGGAATCCGAATTGTTCACACCAATGTCCAAGTTCTCTTTTGGTTTGTCGGTTTTCTATTTTTAATTGATTTTGTAATTTTATATTCCGACATAATCTAATTCCTGTCAAATTAACACAAGTTATTAAGTCACCATAGGTTAAATCATCATATGAAATATATATAAATCCAATTCATGTACTAAACATAAATCAAATTGAACCTGATGACTTTTTTGTGACTATGCTGAAAATACCAAACTAGTAAGTTTAAATAAATAAAAAAAAAGAAACTAACTATCTTGGGCTAGTACCCTCATTTTTGTTTAATTTGAAGTCATTGTCTTAGATTTTCAGTCTTTTTCCCTTTTTTTTTGTTTTCTCTTTGTAATTGATGAATCTATCTATTCCTAACAAATTCAACACAATTCACCTTTTATTCATACAAATCTTTTCCAATTATTAGCTACTTACAATTCACGTCAGACTCGCATTCTAACAACACTAGCGTAGATCCCCCTGATCTGGAAATGTAATTAGGTATCCAACTCAACCAAAAAATAATACTATGATAGAAGTTTCTCCTCCTAATTAAAGAACATTTATCCCACATTCCCACTCAAATTAGTAAAAGATATCTCTAAACTAGGATTATAAGTGCCATTTATATAACACATCTTGCATACTTTTTCTTAGGAATCAGCTGGATACCGCATTTGATTATCCCTTGCACATATGAAAGTTTGAAAATTTTATCCGAGAGAATTCTTTCCGCTTGAGGTTTGGGTTGTGGTGCTTACGTATTCATATTACCAAGAATTTCTTTTACAGAGCTACTCAACATCACAGATTGAATAGATATCAAGCTAGCTCCAGAGTGCAAAGTATTCTCTTCTTCAGCCAACAATATAAAGCAATTCCCTCACTAGAATATCATGGTCACATACAAAGTTTGAACAGTGAGAGAAGAATTAAATGCTCAATTGAAGCAAAAAAAATATTAAGTTAAACTAAAAACAAGTTATTTCTTGTCCATTTGCCCATAACCACAAAAAAGAAGCAATGTATAGTCCACCAAAATGAAGATCAAATAACCACAAAGTTACGAATATGTACTTTCTTCTCGCTAATATACTCCAAATTCATCACCACCACCACCAGGACACACACACGGAAAAAAAAAACAAAAAAATTGTTTCCTATTTCTGGAATCAACAGACTGAGCTAAAAGGAAAATTTGAAGAAAACAGCAAGAGAAAAAGAGAGAAAAACTCACTCTCCAAGGCACTCCCTGAGGATCTCCTCAGTTTTCTCGCACTTCCTAACAAACTTTCCAGGCTCCACCTCCTCCGTATTGCACTGCGACTTCACCACCTTCCTGGTGGAGCACACCTTCCCAGAGGATGAATCAGAGTTTTTCCAATATTCGCTGGCTTCATCAGCAGCCTCGTCGTCTCTCCAAACCCATCCCATTTTTTGTTTCAATTGCTAACTACAAGAAGTCTTCTTCTAGCAAATTCCACAATCTAATCTCCGTTGCTTTTTTGGGCGCCACGTTTTCTCTGCGCTATATATAGCCCCTCACTGCCTCCGTGGCACTCGCCAGTCTTGACGAGCGAATTGATGCCTTGACACGTCCCCACTTTATGATACTGACCGTACACGTGGCGGTCAGAGTTGAACGATATCAAATGGCTGTTGTTAGGATTTCAGTATCAAAACAGCAACAAAACCTTAGTCCCAAATAAATTAGGATCGGCTGTATGAATCCTCTAACAAATAAGCTCCCAAGTAATATTTCAATTACACGCCTTAAACTCATTTCATTACTCGGATTTTACGCCTCCATTTAAGTTTATTACTAACTAAATCCGCATTAATATTTAAGGCTCGTAATTTTCTATTTATTACTATCTTACATCATTTAACACTACACCCGAGGTGTCGATGTAGCGCGTGCCTAGGAGAACACGATCCAACGTTATAATAATTTAAAAGATTCATCATAAGATTGGTTAAATTTTTACGTTGGCCGCCTACCTACTACAACCCTCTTTTTTTATCCGGGCTTGAGACCGACTACGCTACTCGCATAAACAGAGTTTAGGATTTCAATATCGATAAATATATTTTCCTTTTTCATTTGTATTCATAGAAATTAATTAATAAGCAAAATATATTATCTAAAAAACAAGTTATTCAAGAAAATAATTTATTTTTATTATTAAATTAGGATATAGTATTCATATATAGAAAGTACTATACTACTAATAATTTTGGGGAAAAAAAATAAATTTGTATTATTCAGACTCACACGTCAAGTAACCCAAAAAAGGTGGCAAAAGCAATAAGAATATGCAGACATCTACAGAAGAAGTGGGAAAAGATTTATGTTAAGAACTTGCGATTGCTTCTTAATGACAACTTTTGTTTGAATACAGTCTGAGCTAAACCATATTTACCTTCTCTGTTAAGGCCAAAAATAATAGTTCTAAAATTGATAGTACTTGGAACAATCCCATCATCCAACATTTGAGATATAAGCTGCAGGGCTTCTTCAGATTTACCTGTCCTACAGAGACAACTGATGAACATTGAGTAAGTCTTGAAATCAGGTCCAGGTCCTTCCAATTTCATATGATTGAACACATTCCAAGCATCACTATCTCTCCCCATGTTCATGTACCCACGAATCAATGCTGAATATGTAACAACTGTCGGTTTGCAGCCATCTTCTTTCATTTTCTTGAAAAATTCCATAGCTTTTTCTATACGTTTCTGCTTGAAAAAATGAACTATTAAGGAGGTATAAACATGGACTGTTGGTCGAATGCCAGTCTGCTTCATGGAATCCACCTTGGCCAATGCCTCTTCTTGCCATCCCTTTCGTAGTAATCCATGAACAATGGTTCCATAAGTATACTGATCCAATGTAGATCGTTCTGCACCAACCTCATCTAGCATTGACAAAGCTTCTTCCGTTCTTCCTGATCGACAAAGCGCCCTAATGTGCAGAGAATAACTAAGAGGGATTGTATAACCAACCTTACAAAGAGACTCTGAGCTCCTTCTGGCTTCTGACAATTTACCAGCTTCACATAAACAAAAGAGGTAATTTTCAACCACTTCTCTGTCGGGGATGTGTCCAGCACGAATCATCTCCTCGAATATTTTAATAGCTTCATCTACCTTTCTACCTTTTCTCCCACAAAGACTGATGATCAAGTACTTGTAGGTACTGCCAGTTGGAATATAACCATTATCTTTCATCTCATTAAAAAATTTTAAAGCGATTTCTGTTAGACCTGTTCGACCATATTGCATTATCATGATTGCCCATGTTTCTGGTGTTATTAAGCAACCGTTTCTTCTCATCTCATAAAAAAGGCTTCTCATGTGCTTGAAATCTTTCCCACGCCCTGAAATTTTAATAGCCATGTTGTATGTTTCTGTAGTGTGGCAATAGTCAGTTTGCAATCCTACCCATGAAAAAAAATGCAACGCAGCATTGCCATGCATGCTGCAATTACGCAATATCTCCACAACCAATTCTGGTGTGAACTGAACAGTGCATTTCTCCAAAGCTTCTCTCATTATGCACCAACTGTCTGAGGATGACAATATACAACTGATTTCTTGCAAATCCTGCTCATTATAACCCTGTGAAAGTGGTTTCAAGGAGTGACAATCTCTCATTCCTTGAGCCGATTGATCTATTAATCCAATCTCCAGTTGGTTATGGTTCTGTTCTACTTTGAGCTCCAGCTCCATAGATGCGTTGTCCTGTCGAGAATGAAGTCTACAAATTCTTTGCATCTGCTTCACTTTTTGAATATTGTCCTTCTCTCCCTTCTTCTCCATAAAAGATATAACCCACTTGAATATTTCATTACTAATGAATCTCTTGGAAGCCTGCATTTTGTACAGAACCTTCAAAATCTCATCTGTTTTTGAAATTTTACATAGCTCCCTAACGAATATGGAATAAGATTTCAAAGTGGGAGTGATTCCCTTATCTTCCATGTCATTGAATGCTTTCCAGGCTTTTGAAATTTGATTCTGACGGACATGACCTGCAACAATTGCCATAATTGCTACACAATCTGCCACAATTCCTCCTTCCAGCATCTCATTATATAGCTCGAATCCTTTTTGATACTGATTCAAATTGAACAGGTGTTGCATTAATTCCGTATAGGTGGAAGCAGTTGGTTGGTATCCAGATTCTTTCATGATTTGAAACAGCTCAAGGGCCTTCGGAAGCTTTTTAATCCTCAGGTATCCATTGATGACAATTCCATAAATCTTTGCATCAACAAGAGATTTTTTCTTCATAATTTCAATGATTTCCATAGCATCTGCAATATTACCAGCCCTGCACAGTCCTTTCACTAAGGTCTCAAAATATTCATAGTTAAGTGTTATCTCTTTATTCTTGAGGTCACGAATCAATGCTAAAGCTTCTCTAATTCTCCCTCCCACACAAAAACTCTTCAGTACACAAACATGAACATGAGGCTCTGGAATCTGGGAAAGCCTATTCATGTCATCAGCAACCAATTTTACAGCACCAATATCACCTGACTTTGACATGGTATTCAGTAAAATCTTGTACAAAGTTAAATCCAGGCTCATGTCCCTTTGGGTCATCTCTTTGTAAAGTTCCAATGCAATCTCACCTTTGCCAGTATTACATAAAGAACGCAAAATCATTTTGTAAATCTTTTCATCAGGTTCACACTCAGATTTCTTCATCTCCTCAAAGAAGAACAAGGCTTTGCCTATTAGTTTTGCTCTCCCAAACTGAGAGATAAGAATGGCCCAAGTTTTAATATCCTTCTTGCATGAGTTCTTCTCCATTTCCCCCAGCAAATAATACACCGCATCAAATTCTTTCGCTTCTCCAGCAATATATAACATGGTATTATAAGTCTTGGTCGTATGAGAAAACCCATCTTTCATCCTCACCCAGTTAAAAAACCTGAAAGCTAAATGTGGAACTTTAAAGCATCTTTTCAGTACTTTTTCGACAATATCCGGTGCAAACTGAAACTCCAGACTCTCTAACTTCTCCTCCATTGAAACCATGCCATTTTCCGCACGAACAATCTCAGTGATCTCATGAACTACAGGGCTAACGTCAATTTCATCCAAAGCCGATACAATCTGCTTCCCTTCCAGCACATCGTTGAGCTCCACATTTCCACGAACACCTTGTGTGTGAACCTTTAATTCTTCATTTAACTCACCACCTCTCCCGTGATTTACTTTCGTTGTTACGAACCCAGATGGGGATTCATCAGGAATAACATTATCAGCACCCAGAATTTCAGTGATCTCCTTGAAAAGGTCTGGTTGGGGTTGCAATTGGGGTTCTTGGAATCTTTTGTAATGGGAAATAGGGAGGCTTGAAAGGCAGGAAGAAGCCTGAGGTCTAAGAAGCTCATAGCTTGAGTTTGAGCACAGGGATTGCAGTCTGATTATATGCCTCATTAGCTTATGCACTTGAGAGATTTGGAAATTGGAACTCGCAAAACCATTACCCACTTGCCGTTGCGCTTGAAGAAATAGACCACCTGACCAACGATTTCCTCTCTTGCTTCTATAATTCCTTCAAACGTCATGTCGTTTAATACAGGATTCCCTTCTTTTGTCCTACTTGTTTCTATAGTCAATTTACACTTCAAAAGTTTTCTTTTTTGTTTTAAGATAAGGCTTTAAATTAAAAAAAAAAAAAAAAAAGAAGTAAATTAAATCATTTTTGGTAAATAATTTCTTTAAAATCTTAAAAATAAATTAAAATGTTTCTATCATGATTTTAAAATATATTTTAATATTTTATTTTATTTTAATTTTTAAAAATTAATTATTCGTTTGGTGTAAATTAATATATTTTATTTTTCCAAAGAGTCCGCTTGTTAATTTTACTTTGATATCCCAATATTTAAATAACGCACTCTGTAATTCTTAATAAATATTACTTCTAAATAGCTAGCAAACTAACAAACAATTTGTTTTTTTAACAATGATAATAAAATTTCTCTCACTACTCTATTATTGATCGGTTATAACTATCAAGAAAGTAGAAATGGCAAACACTTTCTGGACACATGAGCTATAGTTTTTTCGAGAAAAGATCTCTTCCCTCAATATCATGATTGAATCGACTAGGCCGGATCACGAGTGAATAGAAAATCGACAAACTATTTCTTCTAAATATGATTATTAAATCTAATAGTAGATAATCACTCTTCAATTCTATAGCACATGAATCTATCCGTCTTATTCATGAACTAAAGACTCAAATGTTCATATACATGTATCATACAACATACTAATTAGATGAACATGATTAAGACATAACATTTAATTACTATACCAACAAAAGGATTAAACATATATCAAGAAAGGGAGTTGAAATGTCTTCATTAGTAAATCACCATCTTAAGTGTTTACATTGCATAATAGTCGCTTATTCATTCAGTATCTTCATCAAATCTATAAACTTTCGAATCTTAACTGAACTGAGGAGTGAGATACAAAGATTTATTGAGTCGTTTTTGCTACGAGAAAAATATATAATGGTAAAATTAATCCAGATAAAAATACTTTTATAATTCTATGTAAGCTTACTATCATAGATCCACTTTATGTGACTGAATATAACAGTCACCATCTAAATTTCTTCCATCTCAAGATATGATTTACTGGCGGCTTGGACTGAAGCAACAAAACCTATGTTGTTTCCGCCGGCTTGATTTCTTCTCTACCTGCAAAACATTTTCATGGATACTATTTACCTCGATATCCATTTGCTTTTCGTTCTGCAAAGTTCGATCCATAATTGGTACGTCTGCAATGCCATCCTTGGAAGAACTCAACACCTGGTTACCTTCAATGGGAATTGAAAGATACTGTTCCGGGGATGCTGGTGCTACCCGTGTGTAAGAATTTGATCCCACCCGCCTGCTGAGCAAGATCAGCCAGTCATGAGGTTATATTAAGAACAACCAAAAGATTTATGGTGAGAGAATCATTTTTCCTTGCCCTTTGGTTGAAGAAGGAATATAAAGAAAGCAAATGTTTCAGAACATTATGAAGCATTGTCATTCTCTTTTTCCAGAAACAGAACCAAGGTCCGACGTACTTGGCCGTGAAATTCTTTCCCTTCTTTATATTTTTTCTTTTTGATGTCCAATTATGAAAGGAGATGGCATATAAATTGTAAAAAGAATGAAACTTTTTGCTAAACAAATTTATTAAAAATGATAGAAAATGGAGAAATAGTACCTGACATCACAATTGCTGGACCTATTCCTGGATTCATGTGAAGTCCTCTCTACTGTTGTAACCTTTTCAGGTACTTCAACAGATACCTCAGAATCAGAAGAAACTCCATCGTATACAACAGTTGAATCCTTTTCTGCACCCTTCTGTAGATTTGGAGAACTGTCACTGATTAAGCCAGAGGAGAACCTTCCTGGACTATTAAATCCACGTTCGCGGACCAAACGAATGGCCTTCTCTAGAGTTTCTAAAGCTTCTTCTACCTCGGGACTAATATGAACTTTTGTTTTGCAGTGTGTAGGACTATTCTGTACAACTTTATCAGTTAAGAATTGACCTATGCTTTCACAACAGTTCTCTAATTCTACACTACCATCACTCTCTTCTTCCTCAATTTCACCAGAAGCTTCCTTACACCTAGTCAGAGTTGTATTTTGCAAAATTTCAATTACACTGTCATTGCTATGAACTTTTTCTTCTGTGTCATCTATTTCATCTTTCAACTGTATGATTTCTTCATTCTCGTCTTCCTCAATCTCACAAAAGATTTTCCTGTCCGTACTTTGTGCATTCTCTATCATGGATTCCCTTGCACCCTCGCCTCCATGAACTTTCTGTTTCATATCCTCCACGTTTTCCAGCATATCTTTCAAAGAATGCTCTTGCGGAGGAAGGCAGGCATCATTCTCGAGCTCTTTCCCTTTGAATGTTTCATTTGTCTCTTCACTGGAATAAAGAGACTTGTGTATTCGGGTATACATTGGATCCTCCAGAGCTTTGCTATAATCTTCATCATTGCTAGACACAGATGCCACTGCCTGCAGTAATTTAGAGATTGGTGGTTAGAGAAAACAGTTGAACATTGAACAGGAATCATGTATTCATGAGATTGCAAGGATGGATCATCATGCATGGGCCATCAAATGCAGACCCTAATCAACCTATTGAGTTGAAAAAGCGGTAGATCCTATGTGCCCTTAGTTTCCCGCCCTCGTAATGCATGAAAAAGAAAAAGATAGAATATTCAAGACCCTGCAGCTCCCATTTCAGCTAGGAAACAAGACTGCCTCTACAGAAGCTCCAGCTTTTTCAGCTGGTGCCAGTTTTAGTAATTCTGTGAAGAGCCTGAAGCCTTAGAAGAGCCAAATGAGTTAGTCCCACTGGTTGGTATCCAGTGCAGAAAAAGAGGACCCCACACCAATAATGAAGGGAAGAGCATCAGAGAAGAAATGTACAACCTTTTGATAGAGCCTGAAGCCACTGCCAACAAGCTGCCTTGAGATAAAGTTTATAAGGGATGGAGGAACAAAGTCCAGCTTCAAATCCACAGTTGCTATTGTCCTACAAAATTTGATAACAATATACAAAAAAAGGGTTAAATATAAGATTCCCTTCCTTCTTTCAGCTTATTCATCTTCTTTTTAATTAGTCCTTTTTTCTTAAGCTGCAAACGCTCTCATTTTTATTTAAATATAAGAGAAGCTTCCAGCAAAGAATATATACCAATTTCAAGTTAATGTTGACGAGGTGAAGTGCATACAGATTGGCTAACAGGTCAAACCTCAAGATTAACCACCCTACAATGAATCACAACTAAAAATGGGCGTGCGCATACATGGGTTAGCAACCTCTGAACTATCTACATATTCCTAATTCAAGATCGTTGTGAACCTGCCTCCAACCAATTAGATTTACCATTGAAGCAAAAACTAAATTTAAAAAGATCAGATGTTACAACCATCATTGGCCCCTATGTTGCAAGATACCTTAATTCTATCAATGGCCCCTCAGGTCTATATGTTGCATCTATCACAGGCCATGTGCAGCACTAGATAGTTGAAATAGTGATTTAGTTCAGGTTGAAGGATCAAAAAGGGGAAAAAAAAAAAAAGGCAAACGAAAAACATAACATAGTTTGTAATTGAAAATGATATTTCTATTTCTTAAGTTTTACCAAAACATGACACAGCAAAAAAATAAATTAAAAAAGATTAAAATCATGACTGAAAGCCATCAAGAACATAGGCACATCAAAATGAAAGAACTGAGACCAGGTGCATCAAAAGAAAGATCCAAATGCCGAATATTTATTAGGAAGATAAGAATTCGAAAGTCGAACATAAAAAGACACCCAAGTTTAAATGCTATGACTGCCCCCCTAAGTTGTAAGACACCTTAAGTCTATCATTGTCCCCTTGTGTCTAAAATGTTGCATCTATCACTGTCATATGCAGCAATAGATAGTTGAATATGCTGCCAAACGTTATTTAGTTCCGGTTATCAAAAAGGAAAAAAGGCAAACCAAAAGATAACATAGTTTGGAATCTAAAACGATATTTCTATTTCTTAAAAGCTTTATTGTGAATATGGTAGCAAAACAAGATGGAATAGATAATGTTAAGAAAGTATGCCAGTCTTAACTCACCCTCAAAAGCTAGCTTAAGAGGGGAGGATTGTCCAAAACCTTATAAGCAGTATATATTTCTCCTACAGAACCGATGTGAGATTCATATTTTCAACACTTTCCCTTACGTCCAGACCGACTGGAGCGTGAAATACAAATGAAAGGCCCAACAGATAGGAAGAGAACAAATCAGTTGACCCACAGCTATACTGGATTAAATTAAAAAGATTCATATGATACAGCCAATAGTTACAACTCACCTAAAGTAACTTCTTTCTGTGGTCACTTTTTGTATGGCAAAGCCTCCTACAACATCAATCCTTACCACATCCTTCACTTCAGGGATCCCATCCTTGGTAAATCCATGGGTAGTTTTGTCAATGCTCTCCAAATCTGATATCTGTAAGCAATATAATAATGAAGTTTCTCTTGTTTAGCTTCAACCTAGGATAGCTGGATTTCAAAAAAAAAAAAAAGACTAGAGAAGTAATTGCAGCTGAAATAATAATGAATTCCACCATTGAAAAATGACTACCGTGTTTAAAAGAACAACAACCAGACCATCTTTGAGGTATTCAAATAAAAAATAGTGCACAACTGCCTCCCTAGCTGATAGTGGCCATGTTACCTTCACCCTTCCTTCCAAAATTTAAGAAAAAATCAGCATTTTTAAGCTGTGAAATTGAAAGCAAAGGAATCAAACAAGTCACTTTAATGAACTACCGAAGTTTAAGCTCAACAAACCTTACTAAAGATATTTGTTCACCAATCCTGACTTTTTGCAAACATTTGCAATTGGTAATTTTAAAAGGTGGGAAAGTAATCTGTGGCCACCTGGGGAAAATTAAACAAGCTAAGCTTCAGTCCTACAGTAAAAGTCTTGCAAAATCTCATCTTAAACGATGTAACTCTAGTCCTACAGTAAAAGAAATTTAAAGGCATAAAAGAATTAAATAAGAAAAATTAAAGAAAATAAAACAAATATATGGGCATTAATACACACATATCCTCCCTATTTTAAGGGTGGCATTGCCCATGAAGATTCTTATTCTTCTAGTCCTTAACATCTTTACTGATAAGCAGATATAGCTGTGACATATAAGCGATGTTGTTCTTTAAAGAAATAAACAAGGAAGACATGGCAGCAAAGGAATATATAAAAGAAAAGAAAACAGTTTAATTTCCATTCAACTTGTGGATGCTGCAAGAAAATTTTCACCAGAAAGAAAAAGATTAAACTGGTATGCTCACTGAACATGATGCATTAAAAAAATGAAGCAATGCTCAAAGATGTAGTAATTTTTACCATTTTTTGTAGAGGGCTGACTCCCAAGAAATACATAAACCTGCAATGAATGTGTTACTTATCACATAAGCTTCTGATATTTATAGCATCAAAAGGCCTTAAATAACTGCCTAGTTTTTGCTTCTCATAGCAACTAATATGTTGAATCCCAAATTTTTATGGACATGTAATCCAAACTCACATGTATCAACTGGACCATCTACATAGCCTTCCACAAGTAGTGTATGAAGGGGAGTACCATGGGGTCCTTGGTGATACATGACACGATACTCTTCATTGTCATCTTTTAACTGTTGAAAGAAGCAAACTTTAGCAATATTAGTACTGACATCAAAGAGAAAGGAAAAAGAACAATATAAAAGAAAGCATGTGTTTGTATGTTTCTGATGATATGAGCCCAATAAAACCAAAACAAGAAGTTTTTGAAAAGATTGTCAAAGTAGAAAAAAACGATGACGTTCTCAGCGGTTATGATTTCTCACTGTTTCACGGGACAAGATTCCACTAGAAGAGGCTAACAAAAAGAAAGAGGAGTTGATCAAGAGAGCATACTTTCCATTCACCATGTGATGCCTGAGAAGTTTTTGATTCCTCATGCTCACTAACAGAAGCACTCCTCAACATGTCAAGAAAATAGGATACTTCAGTAGTCCTTTTTTCTATTACATTCTCAGTACATCCTGCAAACACCAAGGTAATATATATATATATATTAATGTATTTGAAAAATGCCATCAATCCACAGTTATTAGCTTACACAAGGCTGTAACAAAAAGTATCATTCCAGATGTTTGAAGGAGCACATAAAAAGTTTGCAGAAGTACTGGCCTTCATTCTCATTCGATGAACGGAGGAGCTGATTCCTCACAAGGGTTTTAAGTGCATCATTATTTGTCAGTTCATCGGATGCCAGCGTCCTGTCCAGCCTTTCTCTGTATTCTGAGATCTTCCCATTCTTCCTCATCTTTGCATCTCAAAGCAAGTAAAAGGATCCCTTTCAGAACTTCCAGGTTTAAACAAACTCACTTGATAACAAATTACTATCATCTGCAGCGATATATAGGTATATATATATTAAAACATAACTCCATCAAAAGCACAAATAAAGCTGAATAATTCCAGGATAAAAACATAATAAACCTCATAGAAACGACATCTAAAAACATCAGTAGAAAATGAAAGAAGGGAAAGTACCCAGATCCAGCAGGAACCAGTTTGCCCTTTTCTGAAACTCAGAAAATCACCCAGATTAAAAAGCACTGAAATTTCTCACAGACCTAGTGGGTGCAGATCTCAATAAAAAACCATCATCAAAGGTGAGACAATCAGACAAAGGCACCTGATTCGTGACCGTCCAGAAGGATAAAGAACAAGGGCTCTTCTTGAACTTGACGAATTCCAGACACAAAGCAAAAGAATCACCCCAAGAAAACAAAAAACCAGACCTTTCCCACAAAAACTAATAGTCTAACAAACGCTAAAACCAGTGAAGTTGACATTGGTTGGGAGGAGTTGTACTGATTTTGGGACACACTCTGAGTGGTCCACGAGTAGGTGGAAGAACTGCAACCCCAACACGGTAAAATCTAGGCAATGGATTCTGGATTAAACGACAGGTAATTAGAATTGTCAACTGTAATAAGAAAAAAAAAACAAAAAAACCAAAAAGACAATGACAGAGCAGCTTTCGTGACTTGAGGAAATGAATGCGTAGGTATCTCTTGCATCTGTGACATAACCTGAAAATGCATAAGCGTTGTCCTTAAGCACAAGATTACAGAATACCGTTTGAGGTGGCTTTAGATAGATTCTCTCCTTCCCATTATTTGTAATTTTCTTTTTTTCCCTTTTATATGACTTAATTTCAATTCTATCCTAACTAAACTTGTAAATATACTCAGCACTCTGTACTCCGCTCGTAATCCGGTTGATAAAATCGTATTTCGGTCTGATAAAATTATGGAGGGATAAATTATAGTAATTTAGCAATAGTCAAGTTGAAGTTTTTTAATTCGGTGCTCAAAAAAAGCACATCGTGAAATTCTTACACTGCGATTATCAAGACTCGAATTTTGAACCTTATATCAATTCTGATATTTACTTATCACTAAATTAAGTCCATATAGACTATTTTGACCTAAACTGAGATTACTTTCGATATATAAAGGGTAAAAAAATCTTTTTTTTTTCCTCTAAAATTACATTTAAAAATTATATAAATTTTAAAATAAATTAGAGAGATAAATAAATTTTATATTATATATATATATATATATATATATTGAGATAAGTAGTTTTAGCAAATCAACATCAACATATTGATTAGGATTGTAAATCAATTAAGCTTTTTGTAAGCTATTCGAGATATGATTCGATAAGCTCGATTTATTTTTTAAATGAATCAAGTTCGAATTTATTTTTTAATCTCGTTTAGTAAATGAGTCAAATTTGAATTTATAAATATTCGACTCGTTAAAATTTAAAAATTCGTTTATTTATAAATTAATAAGTTAGCTCGTTAATATAATTATTTAATTAAAATTATTTAATATTAAAATTATTATTTTTAAATTAAAATAATTAGAATTACAAATAGATTTTTTTTTTAAATTTATTATTTTTAAGTTAAAAATTATTAAGATTATAAAGTAAAAAAATTTATTTAGAGATATTTAAAATTTGACTTGATAGAAACTCGACTCATTTGTTAAATGAACTAAGTTTAAAATTATTAATATTCGATTCGAGTAAGAAATAAATTAAACTCGAACACAATTCGAGCTAAAAGAAAAAATTTTAACGAATCAAACTTAAATTTTTTGAAATTATTGATTTACACTTTAAGGTTGACGTGGTTTTGTTTAGTGCTCTAATTAATACTATGAAGGGTAGTCACCATCTCAACCATCTATCATCCACCACCTACCACATTTATTTTTTCTTCTATCATCAACTGGCTCAGCTATGGATTGTCAATGGAATATATAACAAAGATCAAATGGCTGATTCATTCTCTTTTAATTAAAAATTTTTAATTTATTTAAAAAAAATGCAATTTATCTTTATTAATAAATGTATTTAATGAATATATGGATTAATAGAATTATCAAATTTTAGATATTAAATAGTATAAATAAATAAGTTGTTTTGATATTAATTAGATTTAACAACTTGGCCAATTGACAATTCTTGCATTTTAGATCCATCCCTCTTTCAAAATATCTCTAAAGTGAGCAATTCATTATCATTTTACTAATAATTTATTTATTTCTTAAAACAAAAACCCATTTTTTTATTATTTTAAAAATAAATAAGATTTTAATCTAATTTAATTTCAAATAATAAATCTCAATAACTTGATCATATTATCATTTTATTTTATCATAATAATTTCTATTTTATATTCTCTCAAAAATCAAATTATTTTTTCAAAAAATTTCATATAAAACATTCTATGTATTTCTTTTTTCTTTTTTCATATAATATTTTAATTTGAAAATGTAATTAAAAATTATATATAAATATTTTTTTTTTTGTGTAAAACACATAATGTACTCGGTCTACTAAATTGAAACTAAATACATGAGGTAGCCTTCCTTTCCATACGTTTTGCACTTTAGTGGAATAGTATTTTGAAAATTGCAGAATGTGCTGGAAAGCAAGCAGCCTTGATTACGTCTATGATAATGGCTGCAAGGAAATCTCGATATTCATTACATTTATAAACATTTTTGTTTTTGAAAATAAGAAGTTATGTCGTTCCTTTTCCCAGTTATTTATTAATTTATTAAAGATTGATGATGGAAGCGAGAAGAATTCAGGGAAATGTAATCAAGTAAGAGTTGATGAGCAAACAATATTCCTTGTGCATGAATGTTATTTCCATTTTCTCAATCCATTCCATTTTGATAAATTTATGGTGTATTAAGATTGGCAAACTTTAGGTAAGTTGTTTATTTTGATGTTACTTTCCTACATCTATCAGACTCAGTTCCCTTTCTTCCGGTTTCACCCAATGCAGCCATGGAACTTCGACACTCTTAATATGTTCGTCTCTCCCAATTATCTTATTTTTTTTCCATCATTCCCTGATGAATAAAAATTGTAGATCAAACATCTATTATCATTGCTAAAGTCTTTTAGTAGTTATACAATTTTTACTCTTTAGAGTATAATAACTCAAGATTTATAGTTTGAAAAGAATCTATTTGACCAACATCGATTAAGATGATAAAATTTAAATTCATAATTTTAATTATCGGATGAAGTACTTACTACTATATTAAAAATTTTGATTTTAATTTCTTATAATATAGTAGTTTAAGTTCAAGAAATCCGATCAAGAAGGTTAAATTTAAAGTGCCACATGAAAAGAAAATGTACAGTACAGTCAAGAGCATGTTTTCAAGTTCAGCATCCAGAAAGCCCAAGACGACATGATAATAATCTTCATACACTTAATAATGCTTTTTCAACAATTTGTATAATTTAAATAATTATTTTATAGTTGAATTTCATGTTTTATACTATTTCTTGTAAACTAAAATGCTCATACCAAAAAAATTTCTCCTTACATCCATTTTACGCTTTATTAAACTTAAAAAGATGAAAACTATTACTGCTTATTTATTAGTATTATGTCTAGACAAGTTTATAATATATTTTATTATTTTTAATGAATATTTATTTTGTTATATAAATCTCTTGGTCATGTAAATGAATTTTATATTTATTAGAATGGGTAGAAAAAATAAAATTTTTAATTTTAGTCTTGCAGCTAATTTAACAAATGAATTTTTAATTATGAAATTATATCAAATGTAAATTATGTAGAATTTACCATTTTTGCTAACTAAAATTTACGATTAAAATTGAGAATCAAAAACGATATTGGATGACTTTTCCGGAATGGTTATGTTCGAAATTTACCTTTTTATTATTATTATTATTATTATTATTATTATTATTATTATTATTATTATTATTATATTAAAAATATAGATATAAAGAGATTATTGTTAACATCGAAAGTTAACCTTGAAAATAAAATAATTTACCAAATTTATGGGATTAAAATTGGAATTTGATTGGGGAAATCATTTTCATTTATCCTCTAGTTAGTTTCTACCTAAGTGTTTTTATTACTGTCACATAACATGTACCCAACCTCTTCTTTTCTTTTTTTTTTTTTTTTTTTTTTTTTTCTGTATTCACCAGTTATAAAATCAAACCAACATATTCTTTTGAATCTTTTTTAGATTATTGTACATGTATGTGCATTCATGAAAATAAAACATACCATCCTGTTTTCTTCCCAGCTGATCATCTTAAGCATGTAGGGGGCTTCACTTTTTGATCCGTATTTTTGAAGTGGATGACCTGCAACAAATATTGAATATTTTAAATAATGCTCCAATAAACCTTAAATTCAATGACTTTTGAAATCATTTTCATAACCTTCAGTGTCCGAAATTTTAACTCCAGCGTTCCCAAAGCCAGAAACCTGCAAAAGGATGCTTGAAAAAGGACAGACAGGACTCCAATTCTATCAAAATTTCCTTCTCATAGGGAATAAATTTTTCAAAACAAATATACATTCAAGGATCGGGGAACTTGTCGCAACCCCTCCACAAAAATTAGTGTCAAATCTATCAATGGTATTTTTGTCAAAACCATATTACTTCTTTGTATGAAACATAATATTTACATGTAAGACGAAGGTAATTAGATCATTTTTGAAATCAACTTTCCATTGCTCACCACCACTTCCAAAAACTGTAACAAAACTTCTTCTATTCTTCATGTGTCTTTTCTCCAAATTCCTCCTCTAAGCAAAAGGTAGATGATCCTTCTGAAAAAGGAACCACCACTTAACCTAGAGTTCAAATTTGATTAGAGCCGGACCACGTCAACTAACTCTCTTGTAGAAGAGGACATATGCAGCAGATGTTTTGATCCTGTCCAAGCTAACAGGAGAAACATTCTCATCATCAAACTCATACCACCTACAATGGCCATGCTGCAGTGGAACAAACAACAAACACAACTTGAGTTGGAACAAGATTTTAACTCAGATCGCATGCATGACATACACCTATCATAAAAATATGCCACATGGCATGAAATCATTTGAGTTTCATTACGAACATCTGCACAGAAATAAGAATAGTCCCCCACCAGGATTCTCAAAAACACAACACATTCACAATATTGGATATGTTCCTCCGTGCAACATATCCTAAAATATCCAGGAAAACTGTTAAACCTCATTATGAAGCAAGATTGGATATGTTCCTCCGTGCACCATATTCTAAAATATCTAGGAAAACTTAAGACCTCATATACCATGAGAGGGAAAAAAACTAAAATTAGATGAAGCAAAATTGATCAAAGCCTAATCAGAAAAAGGTATAAAGATAAAAGAAGAAAGAAAAACAAAAGGATTGTTCACTATATGAATTTCTGCTTTTTTGAGTCACTGGGCACTAGGACAGGGACATACACATGTAGCTGTGGATCAATGAACAGCGTTTGACAAAAGGAGAAACAGAATGAATAGCACTCACATCAACAAATGCAGTATAGTGACCACCTCCCATGCCTCCATAATGATTACTTATCGCATATAGTGCATAACGATTGGAAAATTGGCCATCCTTGTAAGACATGTAAGTTGAAAGATCAAAATCCTCAACTGGGAAGTCAACATATGTTTCCAGTTTGTTCTTGATGATTCGACTGTATGAGAACCTCTTTAAATGAACAACCAATATTTCGGGCAATCTCCAAAGATCCAACTTTTTACTAGCTTGCCGAGGCCTTTTACAGCTGGGACAGTACCTACAATAATATATAGTTGAAACATCTGGCATCAGAAAGGGAAAGAGAACAAGAGAAGTATGATCACTTTGATTGTGTCCATTGATAGATGATCACCAAATACATAATAAGATTACTTACAACATGCAAGTGCAAACCCAAGAAAAATAAAATAAGCAAAACAGAACCATGAATACAATAACAAAAAGCCACGTACCACATACACCTGCATACATAGATAATATTGGAACACAATTTTTTTATGCCCAAGTTCTACGTACAAATCAGGTGACACACTTACCACATGTCGTCTGGTCCTAAAGGCTCTTCCTTCAAAAACGCTTCAAGGCATTTATACAAAGAAACAGACTCTTGAGGCCTCCTTGTGTACAACTGTGGCCTAAAAACCTCTGGCAAAGAGCTAAGAATGCATGTATCATACTTCTCAACCATCTTTTCAGACCAGAGAACATGCACTTCTAATCTATTGTTATAAGATGGACTTGGTAATGGTTTATTCATCTTTATTTCTGTCACTCTACCATGATAATCTTTGATGCAGAATTGAAAATCAGCACTGACTTGAGGGTCATTATCTGTTTCACCATCAGACTCTGCATTACTGTCTGAAACTTTTGGGCTAGGGACATCCTCCATTGCAGAATCTTCATTAACTGTGACTCCCGAATCATCATCACCATCATTTAATACATCATCAGCAGGCATTAGAAAAGGATTAAGCAGTTTCACATACTGTTTACAGATGTCAAATCCATTATAAAGATCAGACAATCTTGCTACAAGAGGAATGCCAAACAACTTCCAACTTGGTGCTGCTTTCACCATTTCAGAGGGTCTGAACCGCAAAAGTTAAATCAACCAGTAATCAACAAAAGAAATGGCACATTGTCAAAACATCAATTAAGGATCTGAATAAGCTTACCCGTCCAAGAGTTCATGCATAAACAAAACCAAGGGGAATGCCTCATTGACTTTGGGTAACCGATAAGCAACAAGTTTGTCATCATCTCTGATCAAAGCTAATGAATCAGATGGCTCCTCCAGGAAACGGAATATTTTATTCTTGTATATCTACACAGCATTCAAGTTAGTTCCAAGCTCAATATAGCATATACAAAAATGAATATTCAAATTCTAAATTCAAACACAATCCTAAATTCACAATCTATTTTAGAAGTTAAAATAAATATGAGAGTAAAATAAAATGAGGGGAAGTTTCCATATGAAATTCTCTGATAACTGAGAATGAAAATGTTTAACTGGTAGAAAGAACTCAAAGACAGATCCTTAATTGATATAAAAGTTCACTTAATCTACTGGAGAACCCATGCTTTAATTAAGCATTCTGTCACATGCGTGAAAGCATTGGCAATTAACCATATTTTAATTTTTAGTAATCAATTGGTTTATTTGAAATTAAGTGCATTTCATTAAAAGAATCAATTTGCAAAGCACAAATACATAATTGTACATTTCCAATTATAAAAGTAAAGCAACAGTGGAGCCCATTATGCATTAATATGCTCAAGAGATTATGTGATGCAATCAAGGAAGATTCAATTTAGGAATTTTGTTGATTAAACTCTCCAAGTCTCCATTATCAAATTAAGAAGTTCAGATTTCTACTATCACTACATAGGTATATAAATCAAATAGGCTTTTACTTTCCTGTTAATGTTGGTATAGCATTTTCTTATTTTGGGATTCCTAATCCTAGTATTAGTAGGACTAGTTATTAAAACCTGTCATTTTGGTATCTTGTGAGAGTTTATTATTTTTGTAATTGACTTTGAGAATTAATACAAAAACTGAGAATTATTATTATCCCTTTACCAAGTTCGCTATTGTGTTCTACATTACAATGCCAGAGGTGAAGGTACAGTAAAACATGCTCCTAATATTTCATTGAAAACAGTCAAGTTATTTCAGAGCATCACGTAGCAGCGTACCTCAGCTACTAGCAGGGTTTCATCATTTCTTAAGGAGCATGCAGTGCTCAAGGCTTCAATAAGATCCTTTAACCTCCCACAATTTGGCACAGATACAGTAATAGGAGAAGGCAGGGCAATCCCATCACTGCTCAACATGGTCAAAGTCATTGTTCGCATAGTTGTTGAAGGTAACGGCAGTGATAGATACATAAATGGATCAAATGTAACAGACTTCTTCTTGCAAATGGGGCAAACCAAGGTTGAACGATATTGACCCTATAATTAAAAGAAAAATTTTAAAATAACATAAAATAAAACTTCAATGGAGCTGAAAGAAACTGCTAGTTCATATATTAGCTGATTTCAAGAAAGACATGAACACAAGGAATTCATAATTTTTGAAAGTTAACTATTCTAAGGCACTTTCTGGATCTGGAAGGAGGGCTACTTATCCCAGGAAACGAGAGAAGGCTACAACTATGCGAACAGCTTATGCATATCATTGTAATCATTCGCACAGGACTAAAGAATCAAAACTGATTCAATGTGTACTATATACCCTTATCAAAGACTCACTTGGAACAAATCAACTATAATGGAGTCATTGCGAGCCAGATGATTCTGCCAATATTCATCTGCCACTTCTTTGTCTGAACGACTGTCTGCATCTTTCACTTCTATGTACGGCTTGCGTTTCACTTGATTCAAATCTTCATGCAGTCCATCCAACAAAAAGGCAAGAAATTCCTGCATTTAGATATTAGAGACACAAAAATCTTAAAAACTATCCAAAAATGATCTTCCACATGAAATAAATTAATCAATTACTAGCAAATAAGAATGAGGAGCAAAAACTGAACCAGAATCAAACACCCATACTAACTTGAGAATCATGCTGATTATACCCACTGAATTGAGGAGCAAATTTAGCAAGTTTTAGCTTGAAAATTCTAGGAGCAACTGATGATGCCCCTGGAGCCCACAGCTTTCTTAACAAGTCTCCAAATGCCAAAGCAAGCTCACCCTGAATGAGAAGCAGAAATTTATTCAGAGAGGATGAGCAATGTGAAGGAAGCAAAAGAAATACTAAAAAGATGATAAGCCCATTGTCACGTACACTCATCCCTAGCGGGTTTTCACGATTTATTTCTTTTCTGTAGTCTCCTAGAAAATAATCAACCACCTTTGGAGTGTGTGCCAAGCACTGAATTGCACTATTCATGAAACATGTATTCCCAAGATTCTGTAATCCTGCCAAACCCAAGAAATGAGCTCTTCTATATCGACATCCAGAAACTGACAAGTTTTTGGGTGTTGGAAAAGAGATCATGTCATCATTGCTTCCATTCATTTTAACTGAACCACTGACAAAGGAACTATTTTTTCTGTCATATTCTATCATCTCATCTGTACTTCCATCTCTACCATTCTTGGAATCTGAAAATCCATGGACTTGCAATTCAAGAAGAATCTGTATAGATAATAAGCAAGCATAAGATCATAGAACATAAGCAAACCACGTAGAAATCAACAGAAATCAAAGTTGTACATAACTGCATTACATGGAAGTTCAATTGTTACCATTTTCCTCAAGCAAGAGACTCAAAAGGCCAAAAAAACTGATAAAATGTGAAATTAAAGAGGAAGTAATAATCATAATAGTAATCCAGTCACCTCTTCAGCGGATTGTCCCATAGAACGACCATTAGGCAACTTAATCCTATCATTCAAAAACTGGGTTGTTTGCCCTGAGAAATCCCAAATGTGCACCTGCAGAAAGATGAATTCCAACATAAAATACCTTTTTTTGCTTGAATACATAAATGTTTTAATGTTATATTGAATAACCATTTACAAACTAACCTGCTCAGCCTTGGGAGAAAAAATACCACAGGCTCTCTGGTAAAAACCAATCATATTGTCCTGCAAAATGGAAGTCAATTGTGAAATAAATGGAAGCAGATAATAAAAAAGAATAAGTTCTAGAATTGAGCATCTGTAATTGAACAAAAAGAATATATAATAACATTCATACGCTGCAACTGAACTAAAATATATGCTCACCATAACGTAATTGATTCAATTGGAAGACATGTTGGGCAAGGCCTTTCAAAACTTTATCTTCCATATGAGAAGGCCTCTTCTCATTTAATTCCCAAGTATTTTGTGTTTAAAAGGATGTAAGCTAGAGATTCAATGTTTGGAAGATATGCAACTCATTCATGAATCATGATTCTACATGACACCTACAAGAATACAATGATGGCAGCAATTGCACTAAGAGATAAAAGGCTAGAATGGAAACCTTTAAACTGATCTTCACAATCAAAGAATTTGTTTCCCAAGAAACCGAAAGCCTAATTTTTATGGGAAAGACATCTTCTAGATCATCTTCTGAAAGAAAAGGGCGATGAACATCCCCCACTGCAACATTAGCATCATTATGCCTGTAGAAGTTGAGCAAATCAATGCCCAATATACCAGGAAGACATCAACTCCAAAAGAACTCTCCAGTAAACAACACTTTAGCATAAATTACAGCAATGGATATCTAGAATATTGTATAACCATGGATACCATATGGGGAAGGGGGAGTACAATTAAAAGATTGATGAAAGAGGACTTCTTAACATTTCAATTCATTTGAACTCCCCTAAGTTTCAGGGTAATATAAATACTGCAAATGAACTTCAATTTATTCAAAATATACATTTACAATTTTTGAATCCTCATGGGATGAGTATCAGAGTTTACAAGTTATCAGCATGCTTACTATCACTTTTAAATTTCAGATTGCAAGAGATAACCATAAAGATAAAATAAGAAAAGTAAAAAATTTTACTTGGTAATATGTTCCAATCTTCAAATCATTTATAAAATTTTATCATAACACAACTGTTACTTGTATATAGTCATTAACAAGAAATTAGTATTTAGCATATACACCAGATTGTTAGAATTTTGTACTTGAAAAATATATAGATAATTTTACAATCAACACAAATGTTGGGAAGAAGAAACTAATCACCTTATGTAAATGAGTAGTAGAGTCATACCAATGCAATTGCTATCTAAAACCATTAGATCTCAATAATTCGCACCACATTAAATTAATATGCTTATAGACACACTGTTACGGACGGATTTTAGGGCCTAGAAGTTAAGTACCTAAAAGGATGAGATTAACAAAGAAATGAAAGTTGAAATGAAATAGAGTAGGAAAAATATAAGTAAAGAAGGAAAAATAAGTGAATTGAAAATAAAAAGGAAGATAGTGAAGTAAATAAAGGGAATGGAAATTTGGAAAG
>CAOGCB010063195.1:0-14912 GCA_948266635.1 Cnidoscolus chayamansa
AACTACTTTCGGCCTGTGGGCCAGGGCAAGCAAGCCACCGAAGACGCGAATACGTAACGACTCCATTCTAAATTTACAATAATTAATGGACAGTTTGGTCATTTTACTTAATTTCACGCTCTATAAGATGAGGTCTCCACACCCAACAAATCTTCGCATTACCATTCAAATCTCAGATCTAAACCCAATCCAATCTCTCTCTCTCTCTCAAGGTAATTCTCTATCTTACGGCTTCTCATCTCTGCCCGATTTCGTTATTGAATTTGATTATTACTTGTTTTTTAGATTATCTGATTGATAATTCGGTGGTTTGTGATGTTCATTGATTCTGATTTTGATTTTGGTGTAATTAATCATCCGAGTTCTGATTTAGGTCATAATTGCTATATTATATGTTTGTTTTTTAGATCTATGGATATTGCAGAGGAAATCTCAAAATTTAGGGATCGATCTTTGTTTTGTTTTGGCTCTTTAATATAGTTTTTTTTATGGGTTAGATTTATGCTTGTTTTCCTTCATAAAGTGTTAAATTCATTCTTTGAGATATTGTGATCAAGCAGATGTCCTAGTCTTTTGACATGTTTTCTGTTTTATTGGGAGTATTTAATAATAAATAAGTGATCCCTGATATGGTTTTTCAGAATCTTAACTTATTTTGAATTCAGTGTTTTTCTTATGTTTTGGTTATTTGTTTCTATAGCAGTTCAAGTGTTCAATGATTTTTTTGCCTGTATTGTCTGAAAGAACGAGGTTAAATTTTGTAATAAGCCCGAATTGGTTTTACATTTTTGGGGTCTTGGGACCAAAAGATCACTTGATATAGTCGTAGCTTTATTTGTAACTGAGTTGTCAACTCGTTTTGGACCTTGTATGCCAAAACTTGATCAGAAAGGGATTGCTTTTTTTTTTTTTTCCATTTTGTTTTGGCTGTTTAGTCTTTTAATATATTATTAATTTGGTTTCTTTCTGCCAAACAGATGCAGATCTTCGTGAAAACCCTAACTGGAAAGACAATCACCCTAGAGGTGGAAAGCTCGGACACCATTGACAATGTTAAAGCTAAGATCCAGGACAAAGAGGGAATTCCACCTGACCAGCAGAGGCTGATATTTGCTGGTAAACAGCTAGAGGATGGCCGTACCCTTGCTGACTACAACATCCAGAAGGAGTCCACCCTCCATTTGGTGCTCCGCCTTCGTGGTGGCATGCAGATCTTTGTGAAAACACTCACTGGAAAAACAATCACCCTTGAGGTTGAGAGCTCGGACACCATTGATAATGTCAAGGCCAAGATTCAGGACAAGGAAGGAATCCCTCCAGACCAGCAGAGGTTGATCTTCGCTGGTAAGCAGCTTGAGGATGGGCGCACCCTTGCAGACTACAACATCCAGAAGGAGTCCACCCTTCACTTGGTGCTCCGCCTTCGTGGTGGCATGCAGATCTTTGTGAAGACTCTGACAGGGAAGACCATTACATTGGAGGTAGAGAGTTCGGACACTATTGACAATGTGAAGGCTAAAATACAGGATAAGGAAGGAATCCCACCAGATCAGCAGAGATTGATTTTTGCTGGAAAGCAGCTTGAAGATGGGAGGACCCTTGCTGATTACAATATTCAGAAGGAGTCTACCTTGCACCTTGTCCTCCGCCTTCGTGGTGGTTTCTGAGTTGTGTGGTTGTGTCTAGTTTGTTCTTAATAGCTACTGGTAATGCCTTTATGGCAGGGAATAAGTTTTAAACCATCTAGAACTTGTTATCTTGGAATGGTGGCGAGTACTTTTCTAAAGCTGTTGAAATGGCCGCTATAAAGGTCATTGTTACTTCCAGTTTACATTTTGCTTGGTTTTCCTTTATAATGATCCGGATGTCTGGTTGATGCTTTGTGTTCTTTGGGTTGTAGCAGAACTATTTTCTGTTTGGTTCTTGCTGTCTTCTGTTTATGTTCTTTATCACTATGTTAAAAGTACATTGTGTAATTTACGGCGATTAAAGGACTCCAGTACATGTTAAAGTGGTATATTACATGCCAGATCTCCCCCAATCAGAATCGCAAAAATAGAAACCTCTTGAAAGAGGTTACATTGCTATGGGCGAAAAATTAGGAAGCCGTACCTCTCTCTGCCTGTGTTTTATATTGGATACTTGTTCAAAGATTTGCCGTCGGCGTTGCCTTCTGATTTTCAATATGGATTATTATTGAACGCACCCTATAAGAATCCAGCCTGAGCCAACGAGAGAGCGCGTGCTTCCCCAAAACACAAACTCAACACAAATGCCCTTCTAAAAAAGGACATCCACAAAAAAGAAAAAGGAACATCCAAAAAGGAGTGGTGTTGGCTATTCAGTTAAAATCAAAACTCTCCACGGAAACTAACGCTTACAAGCCAGACCAAATGGCATGGGCTCTGCTCTCTCCTCTTCCACCTTCTCTAACTGCATATGCCGCCAAAATAACCAACACAAACCACATACGTAGAGCAACTACCATTATAGCAAATGCCACAAACAGTGAAGGCAGCAAAAACAATGACAAAGATGATGCCCCAGCGTTTAGTCCTTTTGGTTTTGTCACAGATAATCCTTCCAGCCGTAGTGCCATCCAGCTCCCTGAGAGCCCTGCTGAGGACGGAAATGTTGGCCAAATGCTCTATGTAAGCTCATTTTGTTCTTTACTCGCATAAAGACTAAAGGTTTTGCTTTAGTTCTGTTACAGTATATCAAAATGATTCTTTTTCGTTCTTAGAGAATTGAAGACAAGGGAAAGGAATATGGTTCCTATGTAAAATCCGGGAAGCTTACATGGTTTGTTAGAGAAACTGGTAACATTTATCTCTATGGCAACATTAATAATTCTTCCTTCAGTTAAATTTTGAAGTACTTAGTTTAACAAGTACCCTTTTTTTTTTTTTTCTTGGATGCAGGATCACCTGAGAGTCCAAAAGGAACAATTGTCTTTCTACATGGGGCTCCTACTCAATCTTATAGCTATCGAGTTGTCATGTCACAGGTTGGTTTACTAGGTTTCTGATTTTGCTTTCTACTTTTTCTATATTTTTGAATGTTATGATCCAATTAAAAGTTTATGTCAGTCACTGTGGCAAATCAAGTTGTTATGTTTTGTGCAACTTCTTACATCAAAACTCACGAGTAATCATCAACTAGGAATGATTTTAGTGAAATTGATTGTCTTGTGGTCTGGAAGCTTAAATACCAGAGAGAGAGAGCCACTAGTTCATATATTCCTTTAATTTGTTGTGCACAAGTTTTGAAGAATTTATCTTTGGGCTAAATACTCATTTGCTTTCTTTATATCTCCATTCTTTGAAGAAACTCATTTTGGGAAGCATCCATAGTAATATTTATTAGAATATTTCCATAAGGTTATTCAAATTTCTGAACTAGGCGATGTTTTTGCCGTCATGCCTTAATAACCTTGTTTCTGAACTTGGGATTGGGTTGTATCGTAACTTTGGTTACTGCATACCCGCTTCGAGCTTCATTTGCAGCTCATTATGTAAAACTGTTAATCTATTGTTGTCTAAATTTATAATTTAATTCAATTTTTGAGCAAAAATTACTTAAAAGCTCATTTAATTGTCTGCCAAATTCATTCAGCAACACCCTATGTGGTTAATAATTTACAAAATGAATATTCTGTCCTCAGTAGTATATGATCAATGCTGATTTATTAAGATTTTCATTCAATTACATTGAGAAGCAGTTGGCAAAGAAAATTTAAAAATGAATGTTTTTCAATATCAATAATATATAGTTCAAACAAACCAGATCATCTTATGCAAATTGTAATTTCACCTGCTCTAGACAAAATCAATTCTGCTTTTTTTCGATGATGATATTTTTTTCAATGTCTTTTTGCCTGTTTCTTGCCTAGATGTCAGATTATGGGTTCCACTGCTTTGCACCTGACTGGATAGGGTTTGGTTTCAGTGACAAGCCACAGCCAGGATATGGTTTTGATTACACGGGTTTGGCTTGGTTTAATATTATTGCAATACAAAGCATTATCCTTTTGCAGTAGATCTCACATCTTCCAATCTCTATCTGCGCAGAGAAGGAGTTCCACGAAGCATTTGATACATTACTTGGTGTTCTGGACGTTAAATCTCCCTTCTTTCTTGTTGTTCAGGTTTGGGTGAAGCTTCTGAATATAAGCTATTGATATGCATTTGTGGCGAAATATTATGCAGGGAATCCATACATGTATAAAACATCCTGAATCTGCATATGCTGGTTCTGTTTTCCAGTAACTTGATCAATATTTCTTACAGGTTTATTCAAGTAAAGCTATGCACCTAATGTGCGTTTCTCATATGTTCCCAAAAGGGGTTTCTTGTAGGTTCATATGGATTAACTTGGGCCCTGAAGAACAAGAGCAAGATATCAAAGATGGCAATTTTGAATAGTCCATTGACAGTTTCATCTCCTGTTCCTGGGCTATTTCAACAGCTAAGGTTCTGTGATTATTCTGTTGATAAAATGCTCATAATATGTTGTATTATGATGATCTTGCATGGTTGCTTTTTCCTTTAATTATTTTCTTATTTTTATTTGTTAATTCTTACACACTGTATGCAGAATTCCTCTCTATGGAGAATTTACCTCCCAAAATGCTGTTATGGCTGAGCGCTTTATTGAAGCAGGTAGCCCGTATGTATCCAAATTGTAACCATCTTTCATATCTTACCAACTTCAAATTGATCCTCTGGTTTTTAGTAGAATGATCTGTTTCCATCATACAATAGTTTAATGGATTTCCTAAACCAGTAAATGGAGTCTCTTCGTCTGTCAGTCTCCTTAATTTCTTTCTTTCGATCGAGTTCATATGCCTGCGGGACTTAATAGACCCAGCTTTTCCTAGCTCAAAGAATCCATTTTCGGTCTTGCTTCATTTGTCTTTGCCAACTGGGGTCTTTCCTCTTGCTTGAGCCAGTCTGACCTCTTTCTCTAAGCAATTCCTTCTTTTGCTTTCTTGCTTGAGCGAGTAACGAGCGGATGGAGCATGTGAAAGAACTAGATGTAGTGCTTCATTCTCTATAATGATCTTCTGAAAGATACACCTATAGTAGATCCACTGGTAGGCTGAGGGCTGTCAAGAGTAGGCTTGTATCAGTGGAGATAGTTCAAGACTGTCTATTCAGCGAGGTTGAGAAGCTGAACCACTCAATTGATCTTCTTTTTATAAAGTTCTTACTCTCAGGATAGAATTTTAGTGTTCGAGCCTGATCTCTTCCTCTTATTGGTTTAGAATTTATATGATTAGGAAAGAAAGAGTTGACTGAAACAACTTCCCTGAAAATATTAGTTCCATGCTGCGTCTTTTTCTTTTAATCCAGCTCAAACAATTTCCTTGGTTGATCGTTCAAATATAAAATATAGGGCTTTAGTTCATCTAAAACGAGGCTCAAGAGATCTAAGTAAACTCAAAATATATTCTCCATCTAATTCTTTTTTTTTTTCTCGTCTTTCGTTCTCTTCCTTTGTATCTTAAATAACACAGAACTTCTTCAGTCTTCGATTGCTTGTCCCGTCATCATGTTTTTAATATGCTGTTGGAGGAATTACTTGAACAACGTAATATTGTTTAATAGCTACCAATTAATCCAAGCAGCAGATTATTTAGTATCTATGCAGATTGAGCTGTTCAAGTTGTTCTAATAACTCCTTGATTATGTTGTTCTCTTACAATAAGAATCAATTTTTCAGTTATGTCCTGAAGAATGAAAAGGCTGACGTTTACCGATTGCCATATTTGGCAAGTAGTGGACCAGGATTTGGTGTGTATCTGGATTCTTTTTTTTCATTTAAAACAACTGATACTGCAAATGCTTTCATTGAGCCGACAACTGACACACACAAACATATGCCTATCAGCTCTCCTCGAGGCTGCAAGAAAGATCAACTTCAGAGATATTTCAAGCCAAATAGTCAATGGGTTTGCGACTGAGAGGTATAATGTTTTTAGACTGTCCATTACATGAGTTTATAACAATTGTAGCTGAATTTCTTTATACAAACAAACTCTATTCACTTTCTTTTCTGTGCATTATGAATTGTTCAGATGGGATAAACCGATACTTCTTGCTTGGGGAATAGCAGACAAATATTTGCCTCAATCTGTTGCAGAAGAGTTTCAGAAAGGAAATCCTGATGTTGTTAAGCTGAAGTTGATTGAAGGTGCTGGCCATATGCCACAGGAAGACTGGTAATTCCAATTCTTTTCTTTTTCATCTCTTTTCCCATAACAAATGTTCAAATCTTTTACCTGATTTAACCTGTAAAGTTGTGGATGCTCTGAGATTATTCTTCTAAATTCAACACGTGGATTCTTTTACTAACAGGCCTGAGAAAGTTGTGGATGCTCTGAGAATATTCTTCTAAATTCAACACATGAATCAACAATGAGATCATGTCGCTTTGCAACTGTTAATTTTCAGTTGCAGTTCTATTCGACTGGGGTGAGAAACTTTTCATCATCATTAGCCAAAATTTATCTACATTTCAAAAATCTTCTATAGAGTATGCACAAGGAGATACTGAGCAGCAAGCTGACCACAGCGGAGATGACCTTGAAAAAAGGAGAGAAGTCAAGAGAAAATACCTTAATTACATATTTCTTTTTCTTTGATAATACATATGTGGATTGGGATTATGAATCAGTGTTTACTTGCATTTAATGCATAAGCTAAGGCCAACAGTAAAAAAAAAAAAGAAAATAATGAAGAATCTGATGCACAGGTCGATTTCTTTTTTACTGATGATCAAAACTAAAGCCGTATGAATCCAACTAAGTCAGATAGATCAAAATAGTGAAAATTAGTTCGTTTAAATCTAATTAATTTCAGTATTAAAAGATAGTGAAATTGTCACATAAAACATATTGTAACCCCTTGAAAAAAGGGCCATTTTTTTTATGAATGACGTGGAAGCAATGTGAAGAATTTGTAACATGTCCCCTAGATCTCAAAATTCAGTACTATACATACATATATATGTATTCCAGCTGAAGAGAGAAAGATATAGAAGCCCTAAACATAACTTGTTAGCAGATGCAGGTGGTGCATTTTTATTTTCTGATCACTTGCCAACCCTAACATTTTGGAGTTGGCATGATTATAAATCATCGATTTCACCTGTTCTTGTAATCAATACCCACGAATCCAGCTGAAAATAAATTGAAAAAAAAAAACTAGGTTCATCGGCGCTTTCACACGAGTCTATTTTGATTGAATATACTAATTTACATCGCCTGAAACCTGTTTCAGGAAAATACTATTCTTCTAAGTATCACATGACTAGACACTTGAAGAAGCTATTGCCATGGAAAAAGCAAGCCAGCGCGTTAAACATAATTGATTACCCAAAAACGATAGTTGCAAGAATTTGGGTACACCCACCTTTCTCTACTTCCAAAATGTGGGCTGTTCGACACAGCAATCTACTTCACTTTCTTCTTTGGCTTTCTAACCTTCTTGTTGGATTCCTTTTTTGCCTTAGCCTGTTTATCATTAGTCACTTGGCGCGGTTTCTTCTTTTGATCTTTTTTATCGTCTTCGTCGTCGTCGTCATCATCATCACTTGCCTTGCACCTTAGTTTTGTTGGAGGCTCCTTGATATGCTTCGATTCTCTCTTTGATTTAGCCTTTCTAGTTGCTTCCTCTTCCTCTTCCTCGTTTCCTGCTTCATTCACATCATCTTCACCTTCATCTTTATCATCATCCTCACCCTTTTTTCTTTTTGGAGTTTTTCTTTGCAGTTTTCCTGCTGCTTTCACAGCTTGCTCTCCACTCAGCTTTTGCAACTCTGGGACATAGGCTGTTGTCTAAAACCAAAAATACAAGCCCATAAAATAAACCATTCATCGCTTTTTTTTTGTCACTTACCATATAAGTACTACATAAATTGAAATATATACGAAAAAAACAACTACAATATTTCTTATATTGGCAACTAAGTACTCAAATGTACTAAAATATGAAAAGATCAAAAAAGAAAAAAGGACAACTACTCAAATAAAAAGAGCAGCAACAATGATCTGATAAGCACTGTTTTAAAATAACATACCCTACCACCAGCAGTGATAAAATCTATTTTCTTTCCTGCCATAACCAAAAAAACTTATCAATACCTGTATAAAATTCAACCAACAGTTTTTAAGAAACAAAAACAGAAAGAATGGTGAGTTAAGATAAAATGTCAAAGAACAATTACATCCTTACTGCACTCTTAAACCAAAATGTAATATGTATATGCACAAAGAGGAAGAGAGAAGAAAATGTTAGATATTATGTCAGGAGCCAAACCATCAACAAAAGCCTTCCCAGGCTTCTTTTCTCGGGAATGGAAGATCCAATTATTGGGGAACTGACTACTATCTGCCCCAACTTCTATTGCTTTTTCAATGACCTGTAAAAACAATATTTTCATCAAAATGATCTCTCATATCAGAAGTATCTTACCGTTAACTGTTCCAGGCTTTTTGCCCCATCGAAAATGAAACAACCATTCAAGAGGAAAGTGGCTGCATTCAGCATCAACTTGAACCGCATATTGAATAACCTACAGATATTTTCTTCTACCTCTTCATGAAAATTGCATGTTTCACGAAAGAAATTTTTTACAACTACCAGCATGATTTGGAAGGAAGCAGAACAATTTCTCCTACCTCCTTGATGCACTTGTGTAATGTTGCACAGCTTTCTTTGGACAAGCTAGTAGCAGTTTGTAGTGGATGAATTCTGGCCTGCAACAAAGCAAAAGGACATATCATCCAACTTCTTAAGCAATGGCAATGATATGAAAGACAATTCATAAGATGAAGATATTATTATATAGAAACAATTATGCATGCAGAAAACCTTAAACCCCATCCAGTTGTGGTCTTTAGCAGCCAGACTCACTATTATGTTATAGGCTATGTAACAATGACATTCTTTCTGATCTAGTGTTTTAACCCAACTTACTTCCCATATTATATTGGTCAAGCAACTCCTTACTAGCACAAGACCAGTTACCTTTTGGTGATCATAAGTTCATAACCAAGCCACCTTAGAGAATACTTTTCTCTATTTCCAGTATCTCTACCTTCTAAAAATGTCCATTTTCTATTTACAATGTGGTCACATATTAATAACATGTTATCTCTTCAAAGTCCTGCAGTTCCTAGGTAAATTATGCCTTAGAAACTTTTAAAGTCGCATACAATAACAAGAAATCATTTTATCATGAATCATGATCTGAAATTAAGAAGCTCTAGGGAGCCTAAGGTTTCACCAACAATAAGTTACATAAAACATTCCTTGATGTACTTAAATTCAAAGCTTTATAATTGATGGAAACATCATGTGCTGAAACTATTTACAGCTTTTATCAAATACTAAACTTGGCATTACTGTTAAAAGTGCACTAACTTGGTATAACACTTCATCTGCAATCCAGTTCCCAATACCAGAAATAAAACTCTGCAAAGTTAAACACAGGTTAGAGTCAGTATTAAACATAATATTTAAAGCATTGAAACAATATGGGCACACTGATGGCTTCCAAGTGTACTGCAAAGACTTGGAATAGCAATCTACAGTTCTTCAACTATTTTTTTTTTTAAAATCCAACCAATCAATTCATGGCACTTCAGGAACCTCTAGAACCTCAAAATGATTTGGCTTGCTATATAAATGCGTTATAACTTCTTTATCTAGATTATTATTGCTGCTTAATCTGATAGACAAATGAACTTTAAATGCCATAAAATCTAGAGAGATAAAATTTTTAAATGCTATAATATCTACTACACCTCAAATCTTACCCATCTTTAGTCCTAATATTTTCAAAATGAAAAGGGATTTTTAACTATGCATTTTTAAAAGTTTAACCTATGGTGACTCCATTCTCTGTCATAGCTGCCTTATTCACTAGTACCTTCATGTTGTATTATCTTGGAAATGGGAAAGCAAATAAGCTTAGTTTTTAACCTGATCAAGTAACAGAGCCTTAATAGCAATTTTCTTTTTGTGCAAGGATTCATAAAATTCATCAACTTCCATTGGCTCCAATAGTGCATCAGAGCCAAGCTCAGAAATTGGAGGCACAGAAACTGGCTGCATGCAGAAAACAAAATAAATATAGGTAAAATGATGAAAAGCCAATGCTACCAAGTTATTAAGCATGGAAACTTTGTGAAGACTAGAAAATGGTAATTTACATCTTTGAGCAAGCGGACTTTAGCAAATCGCCTCTTATCAGTGAAAGAAAGCTCCAGTCCGTCATCTAGCTGCAAGTGTATTCCATATTGATTAACTGGTAGAGTAGGGTTAAACAATTTGAATTAATAAGTGCATACTCACTCACCACTACAGATTTATGATCACAGTCACACAGACACAACATAAAAAACACTAACATGATTTGCAATAATCCAAATTGTAAATCGTAATGTTCATTTATACTATGTATAGAAGTGGCTTTATGCATAATTTTCTCTTTTTTCCCTAAAAAAAGCCATGACAGTTTATTTGATCTCCAAAAAGCATGATTAAATTGAAAAAAGTAACTGTCCACAGGGACCAGCTATAATATTTAAATAAACTGACTCTGCTACAAGCACAATCTCAAAGAGCACTATCACATACAAATAATGGACAAGCAATCGAAAAAAAGTATGGATAAAAATAAAATATTTCAATTTATAAAAATGTGCCAATGCTTACTTCAATAAATAGTTTTGAATATTTGGATGGCCATTCATCACTGTCATTTACAGCAGACCTGTAAAAGTACTCCATTATGATTAACAGTTGAACATCATTCTGCAAGTGGAATCAGTATAATAAAACAGTGATATCTCATCTGAAGCAAGATGCATCAGGTCATGAAAACTTCACCAATCCCCTGATTTTATGTTCATAATATCTTGGGAATTATGAAAATAAAGAAAAGAAAATCAAATTCCATGCATCTTTTAGCAAGCAAACAAAAGCAGTGTGCTTTCTCATTTGTAGTTCTATAGGCTCCGTGTTGCAGTTTCCTATTAAGAAATTACCAGCATATTAAATAAATAAATAAATAAATAAAATTTCATTTTTTCCAGGAAATTGTTTATAATTCCTTAAACAATCAAAACCTTCTTTTTCAAGCTACAGTTTCCTATTTCTAGAAGCGACTTAAACGCGACATCAAATGAAAAAGTTGATGGTAAAGAAAAAGAAAAAAGTATTGACTAGTATATAACTCCAATTTCAGTTACTTGCATCTTGACATAAACTAAAAAGGAACACAGAAGCCATTTAATCATATAAATCTATATCATTTCTTCACCATAAAGTAAATCATTTTGCATACAAAATAAAGATACAACATGACTCACCTCTTATATTTGGTAACAGCAACTCCCTTAATGTAGATAGCACCAGCCATCCCTGACAAGTAAATTTTAATTTATACACAGAGGGGCAACTAAAAATGCCTTTCTTCAACCATGCAAATTGCTTGAAAGACGAACAGATAAAAAGTTCTGAACTTCGATTTTTTCTTTCCTAAAAAAAGTAAATTAGAAATGGTTTTGCGCCAGAAAAAATACATTTCCAACACAGCACTCAGTTTCATCCACTCACAATCATTGCAACAAGCACAGCCTCCCCCAATCCTTTTACTCTTTTCATTTGCATGTTGCAACAAAATAAAAACTTCAATTGGAAATCCAAAAACTCAGCATTCTAACAACTAAAAGCTTGCAGTTTCCCATGTTTTTTCACTTGCAGGAAAAAACTCTAATTCAGTAATACATCATCAGGATTCTAGGGATTTGACAGCATACCGAATTGGAAAGAAGGGTAGGGAGGGGAATCAAGCTGGAGCCAGAGGTTCTTGCCCTTGCGAAGAGCAGAAATAACGGTTTTTCCCACAAGAGAGGACTCGAAATCCGAGGGAGAAACCCCGTCGATGACTTTTGGGTCATTAGCTATGATCGCTTTCTTGATCCTCTTGCCTAAGCAATGCTCCTCTACGGCCCTTCTCGCAGCTTCGACCTCCGGCAGCTCCGGCATTTTCTGTAGGTTCGCTTCCGGTGCTTTGGGCGGGAGACTGTGAAGCTTGGACGGGGAAGTGGGAGGGGCTGGCTATTAGAGGACCGTGTTGGTGTTGTAGCGGAACTTCGTGTGAGCCTTTTGGAGTAAATAGTTCACGTGTGCAGTCCAATCAGCAATAAATATGTTTTTTTTATTTTATTTGTGGATAGCACATATTTTTTAGTGATTGGACTGCACATATCAATTAATTTTATTTTAATTTTAATTCCAAATTACAATTAAAGCTAATATTTGAAACTATATTAAATTAAAATATTACCTATAATTAACAATTTACAAAAATATTTAATTTTTTTTATCTTTTAACCTATTAAAAATCCATATAATTTTAAGAAGTAACTAAAATAGACATATAAATATCACCTTTGATCAGAAAAAAATAACATGAAAGAGAGCTTTTTCGTTCCAAAATTATCTTCTTCTTTTTTTTTTTAAGTTCTTTATGATTTAATAGGGAAGGACAAATTAACCCCAAAAATCATTCCCAAGGAGACATGACAGAAGGTTAAGCACCAATACCCTTCAATGACTTGGCAAATGGAAAAAGAATATGAATAACATCAAAGTGTGCTTTCGTACATACAAACTATGTTTCTCATTTGAGCAGTTAAGGTTTGTAGAGTACTGCAAATCTCAGCTGCTCTAGGCCAACTTGTATCATATGAGAGAAAAGTATACACCTGATTTCTAAATTCGATCCAACTGCAGCCTGGTTGCTTTCCTATATTAATGTCTTTCATGGATATCCTTACTTCTTGCACTTCACTCCATCTACCTGCCTCCGCATGCATATTTGACAAGAGTACATAATTGGACGTCTTGTCAGGTTCAAATTCCAAAAGCTTCTGAGAAGCTAATTTTCCAAGTTCCAGATTCCTATGTGTCCGGCAAGCAGCAAGCAGTGCACCCCATACACCAGCATTTGCCTTAATTTTCATTCCCTTTATTATTTCGAAAGCTTCATCTAACCTTCCCACCCGCCCAAGCAAGTCAACGACGCAAGCATAATGCTCAGCCAACAATTCCATTCCATAAACCTGAGTCATGCACCGGAATAATTCTAAACCCTGGTCAGTGAGACCAGCATGACTACAAGCAGATAAAATACTAATGAAAGTAACTCGATCAGGGACTACTCTTTCTAATGTCATCTCCTGAAAGAGTTGTAGTGCCTCTTTTCCACATCCATTTAATGCATACCCACCAATCAAAGAATTCCAAGAAACAATATCGGCATGATCAATTCCTTTGAACACAACCTCGGCTTCAGAGATTCTCCCGCATTTAGAATACATGGTAATCAAAGAATTGCAAATAAGTAAATCATTAAGAAAACCACTCTTAACAGCAAGATGATGGAGCTGCCTGCCAACTTGCAAAGCAGCAACAACAGCACATGAACTTAGTCCACAAGCAAAAGCCGACTGATCAGGTTTGTTTCCATCATGCTGCATCAACATAAACCATCTTAGTGCATCCAAATACAGTCCATTTATCATGAAACCAGAAATTAACGAATTCCAGGAAACTAAATTCCTCTCTCCCATCTCTTCAAAGATCTTAAGAGCTCTGTCCATTTGTCCCATTTGAGCATAAGCAGTAATCATAATATTCCATGATACTATGTCCTTAATGATCATTTTTTCAAACAAATGGACAGCTTCATCCATTCTTCCCCACTGTGTATAGCCTGCAATCATGGAGTTCCAAGAAACCACATCACGGGTGTCTGTATTGTCGAAAATTTGCCTTGCCTCATCCATTTTATTATATTGTATATAACCAGATATCATTGCTGTTTGGGCAGCAATGTTCTTAAAGGGCATTTTGTTCAATATCTTTCTTGCTTCATCAAGTTTACCAACACGAACATGCCCACTAATCATCGCAGTCCATGACACGGAATCCCTCTCCGGCATCTCTTCAAATAGCTTACTAGCCTCGTCAATTTGGCAGCTCTGAACATAAGCTGAAATCATGGCATTCCAAGAAACCACATTTCTAGTTGGCATTTGGTCAAAGAGTTTCCTAGCTTCCAAAATCTTTCCATGTTTTGCAAATCCAGACAACATTGTAACCCAAGAAACAATATTTGGCTTGGGAATTTTTTTAAAATACTCCCAAGCAAAATCCAAATCACCTTGTTCAACAAAACCATCCACAATCAAATTCCATGAGACTACATTTCTTTCGAGCATTTCATCAAAAAACTGCAAAGCTAAACGCATTTCTCCATTCTGGGTATAACCCTTTAGCATCGAATTCCATGAAACTAAATCCTTAATGGGCATTTCATCAAACAACCTTTTGGCCTCATCATATCTGCCTTCCTTGGCATAACCAGCAATCACTGCATTCCAACAAGCTGCTTCTTTCTTGTAATTACAAGGAAGTGAAGTAAGTAGTTCCTTAGCCTTTTCAAGCTTCCCATTACGAGTGTAACAAGAAATCATCAAAGTCCAGGAGAAAATATCCCTTTCAGGCATTTGAACAAACAAATCGTAGGCTTCGTCAACCTTATCACTGTGCAAGTAGCCAGATATCATGGTATTCCAAGACACCAAGTTTTTGCGAGGCATTTTATCAAATAAAGTACGTGCATCTGCAACTCTGCCATTTTTCGCATAGGCCGATATCATAGAATTGTATGTAACAGTGTTCTTCTGGGACATCCGCGAGAAAATGTTGATGGCATCTTCGATCATACCAGATTTGCCCAATTGGGTAATTCTCAAATTCTGATTAAAAACATGGCTACCTCGTTCCCCAACTGATATGAGCCTTCTTTTCATGGTAAGTTTGGCCCAACCT